>JASCZI010271864.1:297458-309391 GCA_036250425.1 Stylosanthes scabra
ACTCTTTTAGTATATACTCTATGAACATCATTTGTTCTCATCTCCCATGTTTCTAGCTAACATATTTGATACCATAGAAATTTATATTGATAAATCACATCAAATTAAATTGAAAGATAAGGTTGAATGGAAGACTTGAAATTGTTAGTGTAGTTATTACTTATTAGTGTGTCGTCAGACTAGTTTGTAAATTAAGTTGTTAATCAACTTGAGTATAATAATGATATTCATCCATAATAGAATCAACCATAATACATCCATAAAACCAAATAATTTAATTATAACAATTTTTTAATTATTTGTCTTCCTATATTTTAATAAATACTTATTAATATTTAATAATCCTAATAAAACTATCAAACAAATAAATTATCCATCAAATAGAATATTGCAATAGTTAAAGTCTTACAACATTAATATAAATATAAAATCTTTTAAAAATACAAAAGCATAAAATCTGAGAAAACAAAGATCATATCCATGTTCAACTGCAAAATACAACTCAAAGAAATTTAAGACAAATCACCAGTCAACTAAAAAAACACTCCATACTTTACATCATATATCACCTCATATACTATGTGTGCAAATCCATGCCAAACTGTATTCAGCATATCATATAGAGCATTACGATGCTGCTCTACATTATCCTGTTATCAATAAAAATTGAATATTAAATAAATTTTATTTAAAAAATAATTAATAAAGAAGTGAACAATGAACAAAATATTACAACAAAACACAACTAAATAACTAACCTAAATCTCTTTCTTGGAATGAGCAAAAACATTCCTCCAAAATTTAAATAAATCCACATTATTATTAGGATAGGATGAATCCGGATAGTTAAACACGATGCTTAAAGTAAAAATGGGGGTACATTCACTTTCCAATTACGGGAAGCGATATACTGGTGGCTATTCATAATATTATTAAAGATTTGTAGGTACTTGATAACAAAGGTGCCATATGTTCCTGGGATAGCAAGACAGTCTTTATCTAGAACTTCCCAAGCAGAAACAAACAATGCAACAACACCCGTTGAACTTTGAATATATGGGTGATACTGTATATGATTATTGGAAATCCAAAATCATAAAAACAAAATGTAAATACGTAAATAAATAAATAAATATTGATATATAAAAAAATAAAAACTTATATTGTTTCATGAAATTTCAAGAATTTGAGTAAGTAATTAAGTTATACAGCATTCATGGCAGGAGAAAGGCAAGTAGATATAGCTTTGACAAGACATTTAACGTCATGTTTAAGAGGGTCACTTATTATTGCATTATTCTACATAATTTCTGGTGTAAAAATATTACCAACATCTCCCATCAAATAACCATTTCGATTATTTTTTACTAGATTGTAAGAAGTAATATGGCCATGACTTATGTTAGTTTAATGGAGGTAATGCAATGCTTTTATACACCCAATAACAACCTTTTTCCATTCATCCTTAAACACATCCCCATTTATCATAGCTGCCATTAGAGTTTGGAGGTTGTGATCAAAGCTTTCGTAACAGAAGTAGATGTCCTGGTTGTCTCTTACCATCTGTTGGGATAATATGAAATATCTTTTATCCAAAAACTTGCCGGCTTCAAACTGAGTTATCATATCGTCGAGCGTCTCATCGCCGGGTTTCATTTGCATTTTTATCACAATGCAATCTTTTTCATCCTCATTCGGACATTTCCCAGTTCCTCTAAAGAAATGTAGCGTCTCGAGATTCTTAAATTTGTATCGAAACATAGCGGTTGTCTACTCTTCTTCGGGTTGTGTGAGTTGAAAATTAGAATTAATTACAACTATTGTTGCAGAATCTGTGAAAAATTTATTTTCTTATAAATTTAATCATGTGAAAAATAAATTATAAATTCTAAAAATAAAAGAAAAAAAATAAAGTTAAATAATGAACACAGAAAAAAAAAAAAAGAAAAATATAGTTTCTTAAAATAAAGAAAATTGCACACATTGGAAATGGCTAGTAAGCTAAACCAGCAGCTGGAAAAGGGCAGATGGCCTTGTGCAGGAGAATATTGGGTATTTATCAATATTGAACTTCAAACACTTTTCCTTGTCTGTTGTATCTTAGATCGTGTGGTGTAATAGTCTCATTGTTATATTTTCATGTTGTTGGCTGCAGGGGTAATAAGATATATTGTATGCTTTTTGGTGACTTGGTATATAAGATTATACCAATCTTGAGTCAAGCTAGTGTTGAGCCACTCATCGTTGTTTTGGTGTTGTGGTGTGTTATGCTGCTTTAGGGATTGGACAAGCTGAATAAATACATAACATATTCAGATACTTGGATTAATGTGATGTGATGAATAATATATTTTATAAAACAATGGAAATTGAAGGGAAAAAAAACACCAATAACAAAATTTAATCAATAAATCGGTCACTAAGTATTTGAGTTAAACAATTCATATATTTAACTATAAATATATAGTAGATGATTTTATATACTAATAATAGTTCTGAAAAATAAAAGAATAAATCAATAGTTTACCTTAATATCTATTGATACATTAATAATTTATAATAAATATATTAAAATATAAAATACACATTAAAAATAATTTAAATATATAAAATACATATTAAAAATAATCTAAATATATATAGTAATTAATGTAATAGTTAATTTTTTATGTAATAATTTTAGTCGTGGACCATTTCTATGTTAATTTTTTGTTATTTGACATTGAAATGATCTTTTATCTAGTTCAAAATCAGCCACTAAGATCAGCCATTAATGTATAATACACATAAAATAAAATAAAAAACACATTGAAAATGGTAAAACTACACATATATTTATGTATTTTGTTGGTTGATTTTGATGTGCAAATTGAATTGTTATATATGTAATGCTATATATACACCTATTTTACCCCTTTTACCATAATTCTATGTAAACAAGTGATTTTGGCCAACCATGTGCAACCAAGTGATTTATTTCTATGCTAAATAGAAGACTATTTCGGTGTCAAATATAACTTTATTTAAGTGCACTTTTTTATACTATTTGACACCGAAATAATTTCTATTTAGCATAGAAATAAATCACTTGGTTGCACTTGGTTGGCGAAAACCACTTGCTCAAATAGCATTACCCATTTATGCTAAACAGAAGATTATTTTGATATCAAATAGTACAAAAAATAACACCAAAATAAATTTTTATTTAACATTAAAATAGTTTTATATTTTATATAAAATAAATAATTTAATTGAATATGATTAAACAAAAATATACATCTAAAATTATTAATATATATTGATTATTATCAGTATAAGCCTTGTATAACTGTTATTATAAATATACATGTGTGTATAGAATGTACCTTCAAAGGTTTTTGGACTACTGACGTAACCGGAGGTACCAAGATGATGGTTGGTGGTTTATGTGAAAAGGCTGGAGGTGCACTAGCAGAGCTTCGCCAAATAAGGATTTAGAAGTCTCTTTAGTACAACTAATGGGGTAGGGTTTAGAATGATGTACCTCAGGAAAGAGCTGATCTCCCTCTTTTATACCCGTATGTGGTTCCTTCTATTTTGGGAACAAATCTGTAAAGGATCGGTCCGGATTTAGACATAAATTTCGTATGGATTTATGGGGATAAATCCATCCCAAATCAAATGATGATTTGGTCTTCATTTGGAATGGATCTTATGGTTTGTCTTGGGTCCGAGGAAGGAAAGCCCGTCAGAGACGATGGGCACGTTATATGCGAAGTGGCTATTGGATATTTGGGCCGACTGGGCTCAATATCCGGAACAACGTGCCTAAGGAATTCATTAGAATTCGTCGACGATGTAGGACAACTTTGTAAAGTTATAAAAAATAGCAAGAATTCGTCTATGATGATTTTTTTGGGATTCTGTTTCATTGAATTCACCAATGACGAATTCTTTTTAAAATTTCTCAAAAAAAAATTATACTAACTTGTCTTCGATGAATTGTTCTTTTTTCTAACTAACTCCAAATATGTTAAATTCACCAAAAAATCATCATATTTCATGTATTCACACGTTCAGTTCCAATATTTTAAAAAGGAAAAAATTACACAACCAACATTTATTTGCTAATTTTAGCCAGCATTTAGCCATCATAGTGTTTTTATATCATGACGAATAGTATGAAGAAAAAAAAAACAGCAATTCTATAGATAGAAGTATTATTACTAGCCACATGATGACTCAAAATAATAATACTTGCTATCTAGATAGAATTACTCTTAAAAAAAACTAGCCAAATAAATAAGTTATATAAATTGGAGAAAGGACACCATTAGAATAATAAATACAGTCCTTTAAAATGAAGTAATAAATATAATCCTTCAAAAAATATCACAAATTGAGCATGGTTCTTATAATTTAATGTTGGAGAGTTATTATGTTAGGGATTAATTGGGAGAGTTATTATGTTTCATTTGTTGATACAAAATAAAGACTTATTTGATGATCATTACATGAGAATGATAAAACTCAAAATCAAATGAATAGATCAGATTATCAGTGATAGTTGACAATTTAAACTTGATTTGATGGTTGTTTAAGAGCTCGATAATTGTGAGAAAAAAAAGGATACAATGTTGAACAAGCTAGAGGGATTGGTGGTTGAGTGACACATTTTATGGGGCTAAGTATCACTTATTAAAGTAGATGGCATCATGCAATCATATCTTAAGATTGATAGTTTAATTAAATCAGGTTCTGGGGCTTAGTGAACTAGGTAATTCTATTTAAGCGTATGATGTAACCATAGCATTAGATAAAAGTTTGGAAGCGTTTCCGGTAAGTCCCCATACGGAAATGGAACTCTAGAGTTACCCATTTTTTATCCGTTTAGATTTAATATAAAATAAGTGTTCGTTCGGGATCCAAAGATGAGATGCTTATGTGTGTCATAACTGCAGTTGTTCCACAGAAGGTTGGTTACTGTCCATTGAGTTGGCCCATTTTGGGAATGCTTAACTGTCATTGGTTAGGCAAGCCAGGGCATGCAAGCCTGTTCAGTTGCAGAACGAGACTCTTACGACTGCAGCAAGCCAGACCCTTTGTACCACGCGTTTCTTGGGTTGGGCCACATAATGAGCCATGCACTATATAAATGGGTCACTATGTATTGAATTTGGTAGTTGTTGATTTGAATTGGGTAAATGGACGTTTGATTTGGCTATTTAGGATTTTGCCGTTGGGTCTCCACTATGTTCATTATGTACATTGGATTGATTTTGTGTGAAATTTGATGTGGACGAAAATTGTCGAAGAAATATAATGCATTATGTCTGGACTTGTTTCCCATCGATACTATTTCCTGGTGAATTTTAGAATTTGGCCGGTTGAATGAAATAAATTCTGTTGTTTTGTATTATGCAATTGGTTATTTAAGAATCGAGATAAGGGAATTTCGTCGTTGAATAAGAATAACGTATGTTGGAGCTACCATGCCGTCGCTGTTTCTTTTGTATCTTGAATTTGTGGAATGCGTAACGAATCGTGCAAATCCATTAATTTTTATTTTATCAGAAGCACGATGTTGCCTTGTATGAATATTGAGAAATTACGTGATTAGTATGGTTTTGTGTTACGTCTCGCAGCGCGTGAATGAATATGAATTATGTTGACATTGAGATAATTGCCAGAATTGCATCGTGGTTGTGGATGTTAATGGACGATTGAGTACGTTTTAAAACATTTAATGATAACAGGAAAACGTAAAGGAATCTGAAGTTGATGACATTAAGGTGATTTTTTAACAGTAAAGTGCAGAGAATGTTAAAAATGCATGAGTTCAAGATAGACTAGCAGACTTCATCATTGGTTCTGAATGCTTCATAGCATGGACGGTTGGTGACGGTAGGTGACCTGTGTTAAATGCGCAAAGTAAAGTTAAACCTCATAAATTACTATATATATTTAAATTATTTTTAATGTGTATTTTATATTTTAATATATTTATTATAAATTATTAATGTATCAATAGATATTAAGGTAACTATTAATTTATTCTTTTATTTTTCAAAACTATTATTAGTATATAAAATCATCTACTATATATTTATAATTAAATATATGAATTGTTTAACTCAAATACTTAGTGACCGATTTATTGGTTAAATTTTGTTATTGGTGTTTTTTTTTCTCTTCAATTTTAATTGCTTTATAGAATACTAGTATTTTTGCCCGTAATAATATTATGGATTTGAAGTTTTTAATAGGGATATTTTAGATACTTTAAATTATTCGGGAGTTTCAGGGTCAGGGTGGGGATCCCGGCTAGAGTTCTCGTGCTTGCCTCATAGGAATTTCACCCATCTCCATTTTCTCAAGGAAAATTTCCCGCATCCGTGTAGCCATTCAGGACGGTACCCGCGGGGATCCCCGCTTCATGAGGATTTTTAACATCTCTAGGTTAGTTGGAAGCCTGAAAGTGTTTGTTAAGGTCAGTTGGCAATTTGTTGAGGTGAGCTAGGGGTGGTTGACCTAGATTATTGACAGAAAAATTTCTGGAAGTCACTTAGTGGTAGCTCAGTAAACAATTAGTCAATCAAGATAGTTCAATGATTAATTTGCCGAGGTAAATAGATATTCAATAGAGAGAGTGATAAAAGAGACGAAAGTGAGTTATGAAGGAACTCTTTAAATTGGGAAAAATTAAGAGAGGTGGAGAAAGAGATGGAGGAAATTTGAAAGATAAATAAAAAAAGTTGTTGTCAAAATAGTAAAAGAAATTCGTTATAAAATTATAGATTATTTATATAAATTATAGAACTATAAATATATTATATATAACATTATATAGTTAATAGAGCGTGAATGATGGAGATAAATAAAGAACGGGAGAGCGGGACACAGAAGATGATGAAGGGAGTAAAACCACTTACTAATTTTGGAAGAAAATATCCAATTTAATTGTTAAATTATGTGCTATATTTTAATTATTGTCAAATTATTGATGTATTATAGAATTATAGATATTATAAATATAAAAAGATAGAATAAGGGGAATATAAGAAAAATGAAATAGAGAAGGAAGAATGGAAATAGAGAAGAAAGCTGAGAAGAGTAGGAAGGGGAAAGCTCCTTGATTTTGGATGTAAAGATTTTATTCCAATTATAATGAGGAAGTGGCATATTGCATATTTTTGTTGGAAAATTAAGGAAGGTGATAGAGAAGTAGGATAGGAAGAAGAGGAAGGAGAGAACTGTTAATTTTGGAGGGAAATATTTAATTTAAATTGCAATGAGAGAATGACATGTGACACATTTTGATTGTTAAATTAAGGAGGGAGATAGAGAAAGAGGTTAAGAAGATGAGAAATGAGAGAGTTCCTTAATTTATGAGGGAAATATTTAATTTCAATTGCAATGAGAGAGTGTCAGGTGACACATTTTGGTTGTTAAATTAAGGAGGGAGATAGAGAAAGAGGATAGGAAGAGGAGAATGGAGAGAGTTCCTTAATTTTGGAGGGAAAAATTCAATTTTAATTGCAATGAGAGAGTGTCATATGACACATTTTGGTTGTTAAATTGAGGAGTGAGATAGAGAAAGAAGATAGGAAGATGAGAAATAAGAGAGCTCCTTAATTTTAGAGGGAAAAACTTGATTTCAATTGCAATGAGAGAGTGCCATGTGGCACATTTTGGTTGCATAATTATAATAGAATAATAGATATTATTCATCACATCACATTAATTCAGGTATCTAAATATGTCATGTATTTATCCAGCTTGTCCAATCCCTGAAGCAGCAACAAACACCACAACACCAAAACAAACACCACAATTCGAAGGCGGGGAATTTTCCCCATGGGGATGGGGGCAAAATCCCCCCGAGGTAGTGGCGGGGACCCGAGCGGAGAATCCTCGACCCCATCCCCGATCCCCGAAATATCTTAAATGCCTAAAATACTCTTATTTATATAATATATATTGTAGCCTTTATATAATTTCACATTCCGAAATTCTCCGAATTATTTAAAATGCCTTAAATATCCTTATTAATTAATTTTTAGTATATGTTTTTTAGTCATTTTACATCTCATTATGTTGTACTGTTTTATTTTTCTAAATATAATGTTGAGATTTAAATAATTTATTATTTTGGACAAGATATATTTAAATGATGTTTTATTATATTAGTATTTTTGTATTAATTTTTCAATTTTTTTGGTTATTTTTATTAAAATATCTATTAAAAGTAATAAAGAGAAACAGAGAATAGGGAACCCGTGAGGAATGGGGAATGGGGATGTGGACGAAAATTCCCCCGTGACGGGAGAATGGGGGCGGGGACGGGGAGCGGGAAGGTATCCCCGCCCCGCCTCATTGACACCCCTACTGAGAATAAGTGGAGAAATGTTGTTATTTGGTGTATAAAAGCATTGCATTACCTCCATAAAACTAATATAAGTCATGGCCATATTACTCCTTACAATCTAGTAAGAAGTAATAGATATGGTTATTTGATGAGACGTGTTAATAATATTTTTACACCGAAAATTATGTGGAGTAATGCAATAATAAGTGACTCTATTAAATATGATGTTAAATGTCTTGTTAAAGCTATATCTACTTGTATTCCTCCTGTCATGAATGCTGTAGAACTTAATTACTTACTCAAATTCTTGAAATTTCATGAAACAATGTAAGAGTGCGTTTGGTTTCAGAAAATATTTTCAGTTTTCATTTTCTATTTTCATTTTCAATTTTTTTATTTTGAAAATATGTTTGGTATGTTTTGTTTTCATTTCATCTTTCCACCTTCTCTTTATGAAATTTCTTTACTTTTTTAACAGTTCACATTCATACATCAATACATTACCACAAAAATCAATTATTCAAAATCATCAATAATCTTCAAAAATTATCTTTTCAACAAACAATACCACAGTATTACAATAAGATATACTTGCCCAATATCACCATTATCAATTATGTGACTTTTATCTCCATCTTCATAAAAAAAAAAAAGCATTAATAATATTAGTGAGATAGATTGTTAAAGGATAATGTTGGGGATGGGGAGAAACAGCCAGAAGAAGAAGAAAGAAAGAAATGCAATAAGGGTGTGCTCGAAGAAGAAAGAGAAAGAGAAAGAGAGTTGAGTACGTTATTAAAATAACAAAACTGCCATCGCTTGTTTTCGAAAAAATGAAAACATCATTTTTACGTTTTCAAAATTTCCAAGGATTTTGAAAATGTTTTCAAATTTTAAAAATTAAAATAACCAACTAAACACGTTTTCTCCCGTGTTTTCTATTTTTTAAGAGAATGAAAACAGAAAACAAGTAAGCCAAACACACCCTAAGTTTTTATTTTTTTATATATCAGTATTTATTTATTTATTTACGTATTTACATTTTCTTTTTATGATTTTGGATTTCCAAGAATCATATACAGTATCATCCATGTATCAAAGTTCAACGGGTGTTGTTGCATTGTTTGTTTCTGCTTAGGATGTTCTGGATAAAGATTGTTCTGCTATCCCAGGAACATATGGCACCGTTGTTATCAAGTACCTACGAATCTTTAATAATGTTATGAATAGCCATCAGTATATCGCTTCCCGAAATTGGAAAGCGAATGTACCCCCAACTCTACTTTAAGCATCGTGTTTAACTCTCCGGGTTCATCCAATCGTAATAATAATGTATGTTTGTTTAAATTTTGGAGGAATGTTTTTGCTCATGCCAAGAGATTCAGGTTAGTTATTTAGTTGTGTTTTGTTTTAATATTTTGTTACTTGTTCTCTTCTTTATTAATTATTTTTTAAATAAAATTTATTTAATATTCATTTTTTATTGATAACAGGATAATGTAGAACAGCATCATGATGCTCTATATGATATGCTGAATACAGTTTGGCCTGGATTTGCATACATGGTATATGAGGTGATATATGATGTAATGTATGGAGTGTTTTTTTAGTTGATTGGTGGTTTGTCTTAAATTTCTTTGAGTTGTATTTTGCCGTTGAACATGGATATGATCTTTGTTTTCTCAGATTTTATGCTTTTGTATTTTTAAAAGACTTTAACTATTGCAATATTGTATTTGATGGATAATTTATTTGTTTGATAATTTTATTAGGATTATTAAATATTAATAAGTATTTATTAAAATATAGGAAGACAAATAATTAAAATATTATTATAATTAAATTATTTGTTTTTATGGATGTATTATGGTTGATTCTATTATGGATGAATAGAATTATTATAGTCAAGTTGATTAACAACTTAATTTACAAACTAGTCAAAAGACACACTAATAAGTAATAACTACACTAACAATTTCAAGTCTTCCATTCAACCTTAGCTTTCAATTTAATTTGATGTGATTTATCAATCTAAATTTCTATGGGATCAAATATGTTAGCTAGAAACATGGAAGATGAGAACAAATGATGTTCATAGAGTATATACTAAAAGAGCCCAACTAAAATAAATGAGATTAGCAACACATTACAACGACAAGAGAGCTTAGTATATACTATGTAGGCATTTTTTCAAAAATAAAGATAACACTACTAGGTACTCAATTATATATATATTTGCTAGAAAATACTATCATCAATTCATCACCAAAACAATTTTTTTTCAATTTTATATTCCAAATGGTTGAGAATCATTAAAAACATTAATGTTTCTTTGATCTGAGCAATAATAAATTGTGAGGAAAGATTCCAACATCCATGAGCTCCTTTAACAACTTGAAATCTTTGGTCTTAAGAAACAATAGTTTGAGAGAAGAACTACGATCCATGAGCTCCTTCTCCTTCTGGTAATATTTCTATGCATCTATGTTACTTAGAGCACATACAAGTTCTAGATTTTTCGAGGAATAATCTATCAAATGGAATTCCTACATGCATCAAGAATTTTTGTGTAATATCCCAAAGGAGCATTAACATAACTGAAATTACAAGTCGTATATATGGATAAAAAAAATTATATTGATTAGTGCATTTATGATGCTGCATAGTTTGTAGAATATTCAGTAGATATATTAATTTGATTGCATTTCGGTGCAGATGCGCTCCTCACATGTAATTTGGGATGGACTCGTTTAGTGGGTTGTTACATGTGCCAAGATATACATGCAGTATGTCGGGGTTGTTGGATTATATATTCAATAAGATTTTCAGTTTGTAAAATATATTACTTTTTGTGATCAAACTTAGTTTGCGGTATTTTATACGTTTAGTTATCATAATAATGTAACGGAGTGAATGAGTGTACCTCTTCTTAGTTGTACGTTGTTTTCAGAATAATATATCTCTTTATAAATATATCTTATCAAGAGGATGTTACTATAACTTACAAGGCCCTTTAACATACTCCAATCTTAGATGTTTTAATAATGAAATTTGCATTTATTACTCTCCGCAATCTTTTCTTAGCTTCTAGTTCTCGTAGAGTTCAAAATTGGTTTGGCTGCTTCTTTACTATTTTAAGTTTTTAGCTTTCTGTTTGCCTTCACTGCATATCATTCCTTAGTGTGGGGGGTGTGTGTATGATAGAAGATATGATTGAAGAAAAAAAACTGAAGTTAAACTTCAATTGTTGATATCCATCAATTAAGAATTGCTTTCACAAATGTTAAAGGAAAATAGTAGCTTTGGTTTTGTAACTTCTTGTTTCCTTTTTCACCCCACTTTAATGTTTGAAAAGAGAATTCATAATTGCATTCTTATTCTGGAGTGCTGCTCAACACTCTTGTTTTGTGCTTGAGGTGGACACATCATGGGTTACTAAGTTACTATGAGGGCAAGTTATACACATTACATAGTATATTGGAGTTTGCAATAAGATATTTGGTTTGTAATTGAAGTTTATGCCTTGAAATTACATCATATAACTATAATTCATTTGCAGGTATATCTCATTTTGGCTTATGTTGTA
>JASCZI010271864.1:309492-327207 GCA_036250425.1 Stylosanthes scabra
TGATTATTAGGTTCTTTAACCACTTTTAACAAGCTCTAATTCTTAAGTCTTATCTTTTCAGCACCAAAATTAACTACTAACAAGTTTGCTCACTCATCTGAATTAACCAAATTAGAATTTTAGCAGAGGAACATGATCTTCAATAACAACAGAACAAAACCCTTCATATATCCTAGTTGTAAGGGTTTCTATGTTGGCCGCTAGGGTTGTGAATGAGCAAAATGCTCAACTTCACAAATGAGACTTTGCTCATGTTTGTCGGGTCTTGCATCTCACATGTAATTGGGCTTATAGCCCTTGGGCCAGCCAATCCCAAATGTGTGTATTATATTTCACATGAATAACCCATTTGTATAAATAGATAGTTAACTAATGTAAATGAGACAATTGAGAAAAATAACAATTCATTCTTTCATCTTCACAAAATCAATTCTGTTACATTTCAGTTTTACTCTGCATTATGTTACATCTTGTTCTTCAAGATTGTTCATCTTTACATGGTATTACAGAGCTCTTAATCAAGATCCATGGACGACGAGGTTATCAACGTCAATAACAATCATCTTGCTGCAAATTCAACCATCATTCAGAATACAATCATCCATAAACCACTCCAAATTCCTCTTTCAGACAAACTTCAAAGTGATAATTTCCTAACATGGAGATATCAAGTAATTCAAACAATTAGTGGAGCAAAGCTTCAGCATCATTTGGAAAAAGAAAAGGTTCCAATTCGCTATGAAACAGAAGAAGATCGCAGATCAGACAAAGAAACAAAGGCTTACCCAGATTGGAGGGTTGAAGATTACAATGTAAACTCTTGGCTCTTTGCCTCCATGGACCCTTCCTTCAAACACATGGTTCTTGGATGTGAATTCACCTATGAAGCTTGGGGCAGAATACACACCTTCTTTGCTTCACAAACAAGATAAAAAATTAGCAATTACAACTTCAATTGAAAACTGTCAAGAAAGTTGGAAGCAGTGAAGATTACCTCTTGCAGATAAAGAAGATTACAGATTCACTTGCCACGGTTGGAGCTCCCATATCTGATTCTGAATACACCAACATCATCTTAGATGGACTCAATGAAGATTATCACTCGTTCATCACATCTATCAACAACAGAGATCCACCCCTTTGAATTCCAGATCTTGAAGCTTCATTGATGAGTGAAGAAGAACTCATTGAACGCCTCAAGAAACCAGAATCAACAATGGTTCAAGTTAACATAACTCAATCTGCAAACAAAAATCAGAAAAGTCAGCCTTCAGAAAATTCTACAAACAACTGGAATAGCAGTACAAGCTAGAATTCTAACAATAATGAAAGAGGTAATGGGGTACCTCAGGGAGAAGAGGTCGTGGTGGTCGTGGAGGTCGAGGAGGAGGAAGAAATTCCTGGAATAACACCAACAACCGCCCACAGTGTCAAATCTGCGGAAAAATGGGTCATATGCAAGTTATTACTATTTCCATAAGAACAACAAACACCAAATACTACACAACAACTCTCAAATTCTGGAATTCAAAACACTTCCTTACCTCCATCCTCAAGCTTTCACTATCCAAAGGCGATGATAGCAAATCCCAATACTCTTCAAGATCAGTCGTGGTATGCTGATTCGGGTGCATCTTATCACTGCAAACCGGATTCCTCCAATCTGCAACAATCCACATATTATCATGGTCAAGAACAGATTTATATTGGCAATGGTACATGTATTAGTATCATCCATATTGAACAGTATTACTTACACCATATTCCTACTTCTACTCGTTATTATCTTTATGACTTACTACATGTTCCTTTTATTGTTCATAATTTAATTAGTGTGTCTCGTTTTGCCAAAGATAACCATGTTTATTTTTGTTTTTCGTCTGACGTTTGTTTGGTGAAATTTCAGGGAACACACAAGGTTCTTCTTAAAGACTTTGCACAAAAAGGCATGTATAGATTTGAACGAGTAGATATACCAAAGGCACCTATTATTCTAGCTAATCATGTTATGCTTACTAATTCTTGCTTATCTTTAGACCTTTACCATAGAAGATTTGGACATCCTAATGCTAGGGTTGTTCATCAAATTGTAACAAAACATCTATTACCTATCAATTTATCTAATCAAAAACATATCTGAAGTGTTTCAAATTTTCAGAATTTACAAAGCTCACATGGAAAAGCAATTTGGTTATCATATTAAGAGTTTTCAAACAGATAATGCTAAAGAATTCTTATCACATAATTTTATCAATTTACTACAGCAGGAAGGCATTCAGCACAGGTTAACCTGTCCTCATACATCACAACAGAATGGTATTGTGGAGAGGAAAAATCGTCATATTGTGGAGATTTCCCTAGCTCTTTTAGCTATGGCTTCTCTACCCTTATATTTGTGGGACGATGCTTTTGCCACTGTTGTGCATCTCATAAATCGATTACCTTCCCCAAATACTGCATTTAAGTCTCCCTATGAGCTGTTATACAATATTAAACTTGACTATTCCTAATGCAGGTATTTGGCTGCTTATGTTTTCCTCATCTTCGCCCTTACAATAAACATAAACTTGAGTATCGTTCTAAACCTTGTTTATTTTTGGGTTACTCTAATGAGCAGAAAGGGTATAAATACAACACGGAAAAATATAAACATTAGCACATAAATAAATATTTTATGTGCTAATGTTTATATTTTTATGTGTTGCTAAATGGTGAGTACACATATGTACAATGATACACATAGATTAACTCAAGTACGCGGATTTCTGAGCTGTAGCATCCATGAATTTTTTAACATAAAGCGTGAGAAATTTTAGTAGCAGCCTGAGATAGTGGTGCAAGTATAATAACCACCATATTTGTTTGGCAATTGGTATGAATCTTGAAGAAAACAAGAGGGAAAGCTTAGTTCCTGTAAAATAATTAAAAAATAACATTTGTTAGCATGGCAAGCTTAAACGATGGAGCATGCAACCACTAACTAACATATGCAATACAATACTAGTGCGAGTGCCTAAGATGAGGATGTTATCATCAAAGCTTTAACTTAGGTGTGACATTCATCATACTTTGTCAATCACCAATGCAGCTAACCAGCTACTCTTTTGAGTAGGGCTGCACACAGATCGGATCGGATACAATATCCGCAATTTTGACCTTCGTATCCGATCTGATTCGAGTGTGGATATATCCGCAGATTGCGGATCGGATTGCGGATATATCCGCAAATATAGAAAATTTGAAGAAAAAAAATCTACTGGTTTAAAAAGAGCCAATGAAGCCCGATTTCAGTACTTGTTTTCTCAATACTCCAGAGACATTATTCATCAATACAACATATTATCTTCCTTAATATTACAAACATAAAACTGCAACAAACATAAACAAGATACAACCAAACAAATACTGTGTAGAGTAGATCCAGCCATTTCAAGATCTAAAAATCTCTACCCTACAATAAAATAAGACACCCGAATATATTAGAAGAAAGTTAATTATAATTAAAAATTATTATTTATCAGAACATAAAAAATTAAAGTGAAGAACACAAAAATACTATATTGTCAGAGCACAAAAAATTGAACTAGAAAAAATAAGAAAAATTAAAATTTTTCGGATTCAGAGTGAAGAACACACAAAAATTGAAGTTAACACAAAAATCTCTCCAAAATATGTTTGAGTATATCATCATTCATCAGAAACCAGGAAAAAAAAAAGAAAAATTAGATGATTTAGGGTTTTAAAAGTGAAGAATAAAAGGGGCTTACCGGTCACGGGAAGTCGGCGATGAGCAGAATGGCTTCGTGAGCAAAACGACAGAGGAGAAGGGACGACGACGAGCTGGAAGAACAGAACAGCGTAGCAACGGGGACGACGGGCGGCGACGAGTGGAAAGGACGACGCGACGCCAAACGATCCTTGGATGAGCAGAACGGCGGCATAGAAGGAACGAGCAAGCGAGCAGTGGCGTCCTAACGAGAAGGTGGTCGGCGGAAACGGTGTTTATGGGTGGTGGTGGCCTGGTGGGGGATGATGGTCGATGAATCTTGTGGGTGGGAGTGGGTGTTGTGGCTCGTTTGGTGAATGTGAGTCAAAGAGAGATTGAGACTTGAGTGAAGTAGAGAACGGTGGGTGAAGAGTAGAAGAGGTGAAGTGAGGTTGCTGCTTAGATCTAGGGTTTTTTCTTTTATATATATATATATATATATATATATATATTTAATTTTTATTTATTTATTAATATACTGTGCGGATCTATGCAGATCCGCGGATCGGATACGCGGATGCTTTAGACAAATCCGCTATCCAATCCGACCCCTATGCAGATCGAATCAGATCCGCATTTTCGGATCGGATTGTTGATTTTCACCGCGGGCCTACGGATTTGACCCGATCCATGAACAACCTTACTTTTGAGTCTTTTCCTTGCTCTTTTGGGATCAAAATGGCAATGGTGCGCAACTCTTTGGAACAAGATGGGCTCAACTAATCGGTCAGAATATAAGAAAGGGAAATATGGGTTGGGAAGAGCCCAACCTTTATAGGAGAATAGCTCTAATGATGGGCCTAAAAATATTGCCTTTGATTTCACCAGCAGTCCAATCAATTTTTTTTTTAAAAAAAAGAACTTACCAAATATATATTTCGGCTTTTTTTTTTGGTGACTCTATATTTCGGCTTTTTTAAGTTTGGAGAGTTAGTGGTTCAAATATAAGGTTTCGTATTCCAAAAAAAGAGAAAAAAGCTTTCTTTTTTATTAATCTATAATTTTTGGCTTAGTCCAAAAAAAAACGATAATTTTTGGTTTCCATTTTCGTTTCTCTATTTTTCATCATTATCTATTAAGGAATAACCCCTTGGAATTAAGATAGTTTTATAAGGATAGGTTTTTAAACATATTAATCAGAAGCAATTGATGTTTCTCCATTTGTACCGATTAATAATGTTATTTATGAGTCTGCTTTTGTGCATGTCGATTTCTTAACATAATAGGAACTTTGAATTGAAACATGGTAATCTGGTAGGGAATTGGTGCAGAATAGAAATGAAAGAAAATAAAAAGCTAAGTGATGGGAAGGGGATTAGGGAAGGGAAGTTGTGATTTGGTAGAAAAGAAGAGAAGAAAGGGGATGGCATGATTGGGTAAGAGAGGCACCAAAAAAGGAGAGGTGGCAGGAGCAGAGAGTGACACAGAGAGTCAGAAGAACCAAAACATTCTTGTTGGCATTCCCGAACAGCATTGAGCGAGCATCACCCTATTGACCACACAATGCAACCAAGCTAAAAGGGTGAGCCCTCTCACTCTCTCTCTTCTCTATCTCAGCTCTCAGGCTGAACCCTAGTGCTCCCTACTGCTCCTAGCTTTCACATAATTAAGAGCACCCTACATAAATATATTTGTATATAGCCCCCTTTACATGCTACTACCACACCTCTTTACCTATCTATATATCTATCTCATCTACATCATCATGATCATCATCCCATCCAGTTTACACTTAGCCGCAGAGATTTCTCTCAGCATGCACAAAGATTCATTCATTTTTTATATATATATAGTTTTGTTATTTACTATATGTATGTATGCAAGTATGAACTATGCAATCTGGTCTCATCATCATCATCATTCATCATCAGTCATGAACTAGGTAGCTCATAAATCACAGTAGTTATGAATGAAGCACAAGCCTCTCTCTTTGATCTGATCTCATCTGATGCAATTCTCCAATACATACACATATGCATGAAACTTGATCAGCAAACAGTTCTGTGAGAGAGGCACACTTATATATAATTAGCCGTACAGCTATATATTCATTCAATACTGTGTGTGTGAGTGAGAGAGAGAGAAAGAGAGTACAGTGCGTGTTTGTGTGTGACAAAGATGTAACGTAAGGTTGCAGGGAGGGGAACTAATAATAAGGACAGAAAGTGAACAAGACCGGACCAGTAAATCAAACAGAAAATGGGATAATGGACTAATGCTATGCTATGTTATGAATCACACTACCACTATCAACAAGTGCCCAACAAACAAAGCGCCTTTAATTTGCATTGCTACCATATGTCAATATGGACTTTAATTCCCATAAATTTTCTTTAATATGGGTTTAAGGTCGTGATATTTTTTAGTATGGTCATTCATTATTTTTTTACACATATATGGCTTAATGAAAATTGTATAAAACAATTTAAAAAACGCTTGAAAAAGGTAGACTGTATTTTTTAAAACACAAAGCATATTTATAAAATGTTGTCTGCATTTTTCAAATTGCTTTCTGCGATTTTCATTAAATCCATACATGTGTAAAGAAACATAAATGATTATATTATGGTATAACACCAATCATAAACCCATATTAAAAAAAAAAGCCAAAACTCTCAAAAACAATTTATTTAGTATCGAGTATTAAAACAGGTGCATGTTACAATGGAGAAATAAAGATATAAAGATTTTTTATAATGAATAGTTGAGTGATTATCGTATACAGTATTTTATTTTATTTTTACAAATTTTTAAAAATAGTTAGTATTTTTCATCTTATATCTATAAAGATTTTTTTTTTAAACGAATAGGAAGTTGGCTAACAGTTAACCAGTAAGCATATTTTATAAGTAAATATAAAACAAAAAAAAAAAAGAAAAATAACATTGAAAGTTCAATAATTTTAATTTATATTAGCTAATACTTTCGGCCAATAGCCTAACACATTTTTAGTTTAACAACTCAATACTATATTTTTAATTAATATTTTCAAATATTAATAATTAATTTTAAAAAATATATATATTTCATTATTTCCTAATAACATTTGTACCAATACTGAGAAAAAAAAATACCTCAAATATATATATACTCATGAAAAATATTGACCAATATAAATAAAAATAACAATATTAAATAACTAACAAAATTTCAATTAAAATCAATTAGCAATTCAAAAAAGTTAATCCACTCACAATTTTTTTTAAGATTATTCTTTTACCCTTTTCTTTTCATCCTCTCTTCCAGCTACTTTTTCGTCAACCGGCCAACGACTTTCTGGAGGCCCTCTCAATTTTTCCATCCGCCACCATCTATCTCACCTTTGATAATATATATAAAAATAAAGTTTTAGATGATCTGGTTTATTAGGTTTTATATGATTTTTTTTATTATGTTTCAAATTTTCTATTTCATTACTTTTTGGATAATTCACCTTTGATTTTTATTTTTTTTATATGATTTTTGAACACTTGCACAATATCTTTAGCTAGGCTTTGCTTGGGAACGTAGATTTGAGTTGCAAAATTCAGGACTTGTTGCATCGAAATTGGGTTGTAAAGTTTGTTTTAATTAATAGAGATGCCAACACCGTTGCAGCAGATGCTCATAGTGGAATTGACTATTGTTTGTGGATAGGTCCGAAAGAGGAACTTGATGTGATCCTCTGCCAGGAGGTAGCCTCGTTGGCTAGTTATCTCTCTTTGTTTAGACATAAAAATAAAAAAATAATGTTATGCTTTTAAAACTTTTTGCTAATTTTGAGTATTCTTTGTTAGTGAACAATATTTATTAAAATAAAACTCGCTTGTGATTGAATATTTCTCTAAAATTATTTATACATCATAGCATTACATGTTTAAATATTGTAATATTATTGTATTTCTTTTTCAAGTTTCCTTTTTTTCTATTTAAGAAGAAGGTTTTGTCTATGTTGGTGAAAGTATTTAGTAGTCCTTTAAGGATTATATAAAGAAATTCTAAATGTGTGACTGTGAAATCTTAAAAGACTACTAGATACTTTTACCACCTAAAAAATCTCCTTGAGAAGAATTATGATATTTGCTTCCCTCCGTGGTCCTTTTTCACTTTTCATGTCCCTTTGTAATTTGTATAGCTTGCTCGCACTTCTGATCCATCTCTTATAATTTCAAGCCAACATTCATTATTCATTCCCACCTACCTAATAATTCTAACACCAAATATGATATTTGGTTATCAAGCATAACTTTACTAGCTACCAGTGTACCTAACTCATTTTTAATTTCTTTATATTTTATCATTTAACCTATTAAGATAGTTAATTATTTTTACCTATTACCATGACGGCGAATAGAAATTCAAAGGGATGAAAATTAACATGCTAATAGTTACTGTGAGCAATATACTTATCATGATTTGTTCAATTCTTAACTTTTTTATTCATTGACATACACCATCGAGAATAATTCTATTTACACATCAAAATTAGCCATTAAAATCAGCTACCATGTATAATACACATTAAAATATAAAATACATATGTAGTTTAACTCATATTTAATATGTATTTTGTATTTCAATGCATATTATACACTAGTGGTTAATTTTGATATACACATAGCATAAATTTAGACTAAGGTATTGAATTAAAGTTTCATTTATAAATTATATATATAAGTTGAGAATTTTTGGGTGAGATATATAAGTTAAGAATTTAATTTTAATGTAGTGTGATGCAGTTTATATCGCACATCCAATTGTGTAAATAAAGTTAGGTTATGCTAAGTATACATTAAAATTAGTCACATGTATATAATATGCATTTAAATATAAAATATACAATGCTACATGTACACCTCTTTTTGATGTACACATTTATCCAAGTTCCAACGAACATGTTTTTACTAGTAGAACGAACAGGTTTTTAAAAGCAAACAAACAGGTTTTTAACCTGTTCGTGTCAACTATAAAATATGTTCATTGTATTACACGAACAGAATATTACTACTGGAACGAACATGTTTTTAAAAGCAAACGAACATATTTTAAAACCTGTCCGTGTCAACTATAAAAACATGTCCGTTGTATATATAAAAACATATTCGTTTGGGACTTGGATAGAGATGTACACTAAAAAGAGGTATACATGTAGCATTGTTGTATATTTTATATTTAAATGCATATTATATACATGTGACTAATTTTAATGTATACCTAACATAACCTAACTTTATTTACACAATTGGATGTGCGATATACACTGCATTACACTACATTAAAATTAAATTCTTAACTTATTTATCTCACCCTAAAATTCTCAACTTATATATATAATTTATAAATAAAACTTTAATTCAATACCTTAGTCTAAATTTAAGGTATTTTCTCAATGTTATCATTCGTAACTCATCTATCATCATTATTGTTAAATACATTGTTCCCAAAACTTTCTGATCTCATTAAATAAACAACATGATAGCATTTCTCATTAACTAATTAATAAACATTAGTGCATGTCAATACAATGTTAGATTAGTAATAAATCCAATAGAAAATACTAAAATTTTTCCCTTAACTACTGTTTACTGGTATCAAAATCGGTAGGCTGTGCAGGAAAAAAAAAAAAAAAAACAACTTGTGAAGATAAGACGAGCTCAAAATGCTAGTGGTCACTGCTTTATGCATCTAACTTATGAGTATGGTATATTTTTTATTTCTTAAATTAAATATTTTAAGTGAGTTATACTAGAAATTGATTAGAAGAAAAAGAAAATGACTATTAGATATGATAAAAGGAAAGAAGAGAGTTAAAAAGGTATTAGGAAGCCTCAATAGTCAATTTCTAAATCTGGGTCTGCATGCATGGTAGTATCCATCTACAATGGTGATTGAGAATTGAACTCAACCGCGTGATGTGTACTCTACACCAAAAGAAAGAAGCCACATTGATTTTGCTGAAATGAAGGGTCCTTTTCATCTTGAATTTCGTTTAACACGGACATGTTTCCATTGGTCGGTTTGGACCTGCCTCTCTTATCCCATCATTTTTTCTTATGCATTTGGGTTCATGCAATCCCATATCATCTTTGATTTCTCATTTAGACTTATGCTTCATATTCTCTCTTACTTTGAAGGCTTGATTAAATAATTTCAAACTATGTACTAATACTAATATATCTAGCTCAGCCATCATTCAATATAAAAGATGCTCAATACCTAACTACACTAGATATCACTAGAAAGAAAAAAAAAAAAAAAAAAGTAAAGAAGCAATGAGTTACGAATGATAACTTATATAAAGTTTAGATAATAACTTAATCATTGGTTATATAAGTTACGAATGATAACTCATATAAATTTTAGATGATATATAATTTAATTATTGACTTCTTAATGACCCCCTAAGATTAATTCCGTAGCATTATTCCTATCACAATTATTAACTTGTAATGATACCTTTTATGTCATTCAAATTTCAAAATGATTCAACTTTCAACACCCATAAATAACTACCTAAGATATCACAGTTAAAAAGTTGGGCCAACTCATTTTCGGGTTGTATGACACTAACAGTCCTAGCATGAGATTTAAATTATGAATTTTATTCATAGAGTTGTTAATTTTTTTAAATATTATTTTAACGATAATCCTATGCGTACACGGGTATTAATGTATGTATTTTTAAATGTTACAGCAATATTTCAACCAATATATATATTTGTATAATTATGGGAATATGGTTCATCAAGACATTAGACATTCATGTTCAACTGCCTTTATTTTTTAGGTAAGAAAATTTTGTGGATTTCTTTAGTTTCATTTCTTATAGAGAGAATCTTCATACATATATAAAACTTAGGAAATGGATTAGGTATAATTAAAAATTCGGTATTTTTGTATTTTTAGCCGTTTTTTAATCGATTTTAATTATATATATATATATATATATATATATATATATATATATGATTAAGATCAACAATTAGAAATACAGAAACATTAAATTTTTTATTATACATGATCCGTTTCCTAAAACTTAAATAGTAAAGATAGAGATACTAGAAAATCAAAGTTTAAGAAAAAGAGAAAATTTTAAAAGGTATTCATTATAGAATATTTCACAAGAAATTTTTATTAGTGAGATTTTTCTTTGCATAAGAGTTAAGGCTCTAATACCACAAGGGTAAAGGAGACTGTACTTTCAAGGGTCCGACCTCTGAGATTTAAGACTAAAAAGTTTTTTATCATAAAATTATTTTTTAAATTTAAAATGATTATAATAAAAAATATAAATAAATTTAAAGGAATAATATTAGATAATTAATAAAAATTCAGTCAACATTAATCAATAATTTAAATTAGATATTTTATTTTTTTAAATTTTTAATGTTCTGTTTCTAAAAAAAAATATGTATGGAGTTATATTTATATTTAATTTTCAGAAAATTTTAATTGTATCGTATATGGCTTTTTTTAATATTTTGTTGACTAAAAAATTATTAGTCACCTTATATTTTTCAAATAACAATTGTGCTAATAAGTCAAATACTAACTAAAAATATTAGTCGTGTTGGTCAGGTAATATTCCTCGAATTATATTAGATGTCTTCATGCATATTTTCGTAAACAACCATTAATTTTTAAAAGTTAAAAACACAATCGCATGATTTTTCTCATTTAATCAAACCCAAGGAATCTATATTTTTAAGTCTCAATAAGCTTTGAAGTATTAATAAATTCAGTCTAAGTTTCAGTGTTGCTTTTGGTGCATATAGATTATATTTGAAGTTTTGATATAGTATACATATTATCACTCGTTTTTTCTTTTTCTTTTTTCCTCTGGTTAGTTAGAATCTTGCTTTATTAGTAGTGTATGATATGATGTGTCTAGACAACATTTTAGGGTTTATATACGAGTTCAGAAAAAGGGAGAAAGACGTGTGGGAGCAATAAGCCTCTCCAGATAGACATGTATGTCTTCTAGTGTATGTCCACTGTTGTATATGTATGTGCAAACAAGGCAAGCAAGCAATTTCCTATTTTGTTTTAATAATTAGAGCGTGATTAATTATTTGAAGAAGCACTAGTGTGAATGAATGAATATTAAGATGATTAAGTAGATGGAGAGATGAGACAGAAGAGACAAGAATGAGAGAGAAGAAAACAGAAAGCAAAGAAGGAACAGAGAGATATCCTTTGAGTAGTTGCATAAATTGAATGAGGCCAAAGAAGGTAAGGAGTTGGGAAGGCTTTAATTTGGGGCCGGGGGAGGGGGGGCAGGGAGACACACACAACACAAGAACTAAGAAAGGTTCTGAGAGGAGTGCAGAAGAGTGAGTATGGAAGTGTGTTTGGCAATGAAGATTGAAGCATGGAATGGGATGGGATGGAGTAGGGCCATGCATCCGACAGTATGTGATGAGTGAGTGAGTGAGTGAGTGTGTTGGTTCAGGCAGTGAAACTCCGTGATATTAGGATCTATCGCATCGCTTGTGGGGGCTTAGCTTCTATCCGATCCACTTTTTTTTCTGTTTTAGGTAAGTTGGACAACATGGTCCACCCATCTATCTAATCTAACTGCTCTCTGCTCCATGCATATGCATCGGCCATTGCAACTAACTCTTATTATTGTTATTATTGCTGGTGAGATGCTGCTGCATGCTGTGTATGTATGTGACCAGAGAGAGATTGAGATAGAGAGAGTGAATGGCAAAGTAAGGGAAAGTGATGGCTATACTACTCATCACTCACTCACTCATGTTCACATTCATTCACGTTCTCGCTGCTCTTACCAAGCAGTGTGCCATGGCCGGCCCAACCTTTCAACCCTGCCGCGTGTCTCTCTCAATTAATTCTTCTTTCAATTTCAATCACAACAACATGACTACGACACCTTCTCCTTCACTTTCCTTAATTGCCAACAACCAACAACCCAACTCTTCACCCATTTCCGACTAAATTAACACACTTATTAGTTACGTTTCATTACCAAACATACATATCTATCACTAACTATCTATTCAAATTCATCAGGTTTAATAACTTAGGTTTCATTCTATCATTTAATTAGTTTGTATATTATGAAATAGGCTGAAACTCACCGACAATTAACTTCACGTGAAGTTGTTACTCTAAATCTAAATTGTTAAATTATAATTTAGTCAAACATATCAAATAATTTAACACTTTTTAACAAGCAACTTCACATAAAGTTAACTGCAACTGAATATTTATCTATGAAATATATTTCATAGTACTACAGATTCTAGACAGAACCCCTCCAAAAAAAAAAGAGGGCATCTTGACTCATAAAATAACACAGAATAAACGACGTAAGAACTCTTGAATAGAACAGTTATTCAAAAGATATATAATGGAGAATGGTTTCATCTATCGGACACAACATTATTATTATATCTACTGTGTGCTGATGTATTCTTATACTGGATTCAATGTATATCATCAGCAAGCAATAGCTTTGTACCCACAAAAAACAAATGAAAAAAAGAAATCGTTAATAGTTGTTTCATATACTATGCACACTGATAGTTCTGTATGAAGGAGGTTGATGAAATTGTTGCATGAATTGAAAAGATGACTGACGTAACTTTGAGTCTTTGGTACCCACAACTTATAGTGCTGCACTTACACCGACATCATTTCTTTAAAAAAAATCGGAAAAAAACATTAAGAAAATCCTAAACTCTTTGATCGACACCTACTACTACACCTTAGGCAGTTCCTGTATATATCAGTAGATGTTTCTATTATTTTATAAATCATTCTCACATATTTTTTAAAGAGAAATGTTATCCTAACAAAATTTATTTAGTCAATGCTTGTCAATAAACATATTTTTATACATGAATTTTAAGAAAAATATTTGGTTACTATAATTTACTCTCATTTTAGCGTTTTTTTTTTTGCATTAATTAATTACCGCTAGAATAAATCTATAATATTAATATATTAGGAATGTTTAGTGTTTGGTAAAAATATTAGCTAATATTATTAAAAACATATTGGTCTCTTATTAATAATTGTCATCTAAATATTCTAAATTAAAAGTCTTACATGCATACTTTTTAATATTAAAAAATACTAAATATTATTTATATTTCTTAAAAATGAAAAACATATATTGTGATTCTATATATATTTTATTCATTTAAGTTGAAACATATAAGTATATCATAAAATTATTAAAAGATAATACGGCACATTTGTGCCGCAGTCTATAAAATTAATTACGTATAGCATAAAAAAATTACATATCAGTAAATAAAGATGTTTAAATGAACATAGATTGAGTGATAAGAAAATTTGTACATGTAGTTTTTTCATTAAAAAAATAGTTTAATTAACTCGTTCTCAAATTCTTTTAATAGTAAAAGTTTTTAAAATTTCCTAATAAATATAATGGAAATTTTAATTTTATAATATTTTCATTTTATGTTAATTTTTTTTTATTAATAAGTTTAATTTTAATATATGTCTTTAAAATAAGAGAAAACATTTGATTCGGTCTCTGATCATTTTCAATTTAGACAACGCCACCCTTAATGATCCGATAACTTCAATTTAACCCTCAATCATTTAAAATTGTGACAAATAGATTCTTAAAACCGATTTGTTAAGTTAGAGTTTAAGGTTGATAAATCAATTTCAATGGTTTATTTGTCCCAATTTTTAAATGTTCTGAAGTCTTGCGGTCGAATTGGAATTTTTAGATGATTAAAAATGAGATGTCGAAATTAAAAATAATCATGGATCAAATTGAATGTTTTCTCTTAAAATAAGTATTAACTAAAGCCTTAGTAAAATTATATAGCATACAACAACAAGGACATGACATGGTGGTAGCTAATAATTCATACTGAATACTACTGTAACTATATTATTGATTAATGCATATTGAATGACCTTAAATGTGAGCATTATTATTATTGCATGGACCACCATTGCTAACTCTGGTGCAGTCAGCTGTCTCTTTTTAAGCCACCCAACCTTCAAATGCAGGTTTTATATTCTAAAATTTATAAGACAAGTGATGAGATAGTGACGAAGGATTTAGGTTTCTTTACAGATTCGGTGAATATGTTTCCTCTTCATTTCTCCTATTGCATATAATGTTCATATCGTGGACTACACACTGACGGAACCTGAATGAAGCTCTCTCCATTAAATTTCTCTCTCTAGTCTCTTGCATCTATATTATTATTATTATTATCCTCATCACTTTCAACATTTACATCACTTTTTGCATGATTTCCGAACCTTTCTATAGTTTTATACGCCTCTGTGTTCTAGCTAGTAATGAGTTTAATTAATACACTTCTGCTACCAATTAAGTTTTCTGCCCCCTACTAGAAAGAAGATATATATATCACAAATCTTATTAGATGTCTATTTTTTTTCCTTGTGTTTATTTTGTAGTTGAGTTCACAGTAATTAATTTCTTTTTTGTAACCGAAAGCAAGTGTGCTAATGGGATTCTTAAACACTTTTATTTTCTAATGAATTTAATTTCATATATTTTTAGTGTAAAAAAAAATTATACTAATTAACCAAGAAAAATTATAGATGGCTAAAAAATTGTTTCTATTTCTTATTTGCCTTGTTTTTAAACATACACTATTCAACTTTTTTTTAACACTAAGAGTATTGGCCCTTAGGTATTTTATTATGCATGTGCTATCTTATTTATAAAATGATAATCACCTCTTATATTTTTTAAAACTATGCAACAAAAAAATCTATAGCTAATAATTTGTGTAATTAGCATAAATTAATTTTTTTTAATATATCAAAGAGAACATCCAAAAGTCATTTAAGTATTTATTTTTTAATAGGTTGGCTGAAATTTGTTGCTATAATATTAATATATATATGTATTCAAAACTTTTTAATTAGATAATAAGCCAACACGATAATCTAAACTACAATAGATCAATAATTATTGTTTATAGTAGTATAATAAAAGGAGAAAAAAAAGCTATGAGATATATCAAATAGGCGGTTTAATCTACGAAAGTAAATACAATTTTAAAATAATTGAAGACTATATTTATATGTCTACTAATAATTATAAAAAAATATATACCTTTTTCCAACATTATTATACTTAAGGATTAACAATGATATCTTAACGTTGGAAAATATTACGCAAAGATTTTCATAATTTATATCAATACCGTTAACATTAATTGTCACATTTTATAAATCTAATTTAAGAAAGTGATTTTAAATATTAGGAAGATAATAGAAAGTTAATATCATTTTTTTTCTTTCTCTTTTTATTATCTATTATTTTTGTAATTGTACTCATTAGCTCCTATTAGTCCCATAACTTCTATAACGTTAGTTTCATAGTTTGCTATTTTCAAAAGTCAGGAACTATTTTAATGCGTATAGGAAATTTTATGGACTAAATTGGATATTTTCTTAGTTTTTTATATAAAAAACTAAAAACTAAATTATTAGTAAATCTTGACTGATTTATTTTGTTTAAGTTAGACAGATTAAATCTAATAAAAATTGTTGTGGCATATTGAAGAAAATAAACCAAGACAGATTATTGTTTGTTTCGATCGGGCAGAGAAACGAAAGAAATAATAATTGGGACGCATACAGCAGCAAGACAAAGCACGGCGTAAGTGACGGAGAAAATTACTGTGAAAGCTGCAAGAAAGAGGATAAGCTAGCATCTTCATGATTTCTTCTTCTTTTTTTTTTCTTTTTTAATTCACGAGTTCTTGAACGATGGAAACAACTATAAAAAGAGTATAGCAGGCTGCTCTTTCTTTTTAAAGAAGGGTTGATAGATTGAAGAAGATGAAAGATTAATTAAAGTAGCACTTAATTTGCAGAGATTTCACTCACCACCATCTTTATTTAAACATTCTCTCATTCATTTATTATTTATGTGATGTACGGTATCATCATAATTAAGAGTCGGTGAGAAAACTGCTTCTCTGTGTTGTTCATCAACTTTTACTGCCACTGTAATTCTTGATTTTGTATTTTTGTTGTTCAAATATGTTTGCAGAGTTAACCTTTTAGTTTTAGAAGTAAAAAGAATTTTTCTAAAAAGTCAATTAATCAGATTTTACAATATTTGTTTGTCTATTTTTCTTTAAAATTAAAATTCACAAATACTCTTTTTTTTTTAAGATTTTGATAATTAATGTGAGTGTCCTAGCTACTAGCTAACTAAGATTAACAATAAAAAATATTTGAGATGATAAATGTCTTTAACATTTATTCATTTTTATGTATAAAATCTTTTCAAGATTTAGTTATTTAAAAAAAAATTAAGAGATTTATTAGTCAAATTATTCTCTACTCTTATACTAAAGACACCGTAACACCCTAATATTGACCAATCATACCGCAGACACGATTAACCAACATTAAGTCATTATGACTACTTCACTTTACCCGTCTGTCAATACGGGCCGTTTAAAACCAACTAGTATATCTATAAGTTCATATAAAAGTAGAGTCATATACCTTTATTACAGAAACTAGCTTTATAAATATATAAAGTAAACGTGTACAAATAGTTCAACGACTATACTCTTAGCCTGCGAAGCTTAGGCCATTATATACATGCAGTACGTGACTCTAAATACAGACATTCCTAAATCTCCATACACATAATCATGACTCAAACTGATACAGCGGAGAACATCTAAGACCATGTTATGCTCGTTGCTTCGCTTATCTTCCAGAAATGTGAATCTGCAATCTAAAAAACATTTGAACAATACGGGTGAGAATCCGAAACCACTGGATTCTCAGTACGGTAAAGGCTCCGAAACTACATAAGATAAGCTAGCAGGATCACACGAGGCAATCCTATTCGGCACTCGGGTTTTCTCAAGTTTAACCTCACTGAACGCGGCATGCAACTCTCTCTCTTGTTACTAAATAGGGTTCATATACTAGTTGTTCCTTCAAGTTCTCCT
>JASCZI010271864.1:334669-395808 GCA_036250425.1 Stylosanthes scabra
TAGCTACTATACCTCCTCTTTATAGGCATATAAGGGCTTTTAAAAGGTTAGATTAGATTGCTATTACCCTACCATACTGCTCTCAATTTTAATATATCTCCTTTAAATATATTTATATGGAGGACTCAAACTAAACAGTTGGTACTACTATCTTCTTATTAAGCTAAGGTTTTCTAACTATATAGTTAATAGTATAGTACTGTCTTTAAATGGAGTAAGGTCATTAGTACTCTTGAGTTTTGACTAATTATGAATTATTTTGAGACGAGAAATAGTTAGGAGACCTAAACCACAAAGCTAATTATAAGTCTAATTTTTACATAGAGAAAGTTTTACATTTTTTATATTTTTAATTTTTTTAAAAAATAACATTTATAATTAAAACTCTCTATCACTTCTCTTTTGAGACAACTATCCAATTCCACTTTTAATTTTCTAAGACAAGTTTTTTTTCTCAATTGGATTATTAGAGTGATATAGCTCAAATGGGTAATTGATAATATAAAATGTAAAATTATTTAAAGCTAAAGCATTAAGTAGTGATAGAATCGTTGGTTCCTTTTCTTCATCAAGTATCAAGTATCAAGTATCGTTGCCTGTTATCTGACCAAGAAAATAAATGAGCTTTAGTTAGATATCTTAGTTCCATTTCTTTTGGTATAAGCACTATCTATTTTATTTCTTGTTTTTTAATCCTTAAATAAATTTTAAAATATATATAAACATAGAAAAAATCACCCACAAAATTATCTAAGATATAAAATACATTTTTTTTGTGACTATATATAAAATACATGTTTGTTGTTACCAAAGTATCACCTTCTTTTTTAACAGTTGATAAATGCACCGCAGTCAAGTCTTATCTATATAACTAAAGTATGGCTATTGATCGATGAGCCCCAAACAAAAATTAAAAGGCATGCTTTTGTTAAGTTCAGAAGTAAAAGTTCATACTTGTACTAATTAAGTTATAAAAAAAATACCTGTACTAATTAAGCTCTATTTACAATGTATGTGTTTGCAAGATCTGGTTTAGAAAAAGTTAAAGCTTATTTGAAGGAGAAGGATATTTTCTATTTTTATTAACTCTCTAACAATCTTTTTAATAAAATAAACTATGGATAAAATAAAGAATATTAATTAATAAATGAAGAACTTATAATTGATATATTTTACTTTTTATCTTAGGAATTGTATTCACTCTCCCTTTTTATATCAAAAAATAAATATAAAAATCTTAATCATCCATCATGCATCTCATCATATCAAAATTCAATATACATAAGCTCATGACTAAAGATATGGATAATGAATTTTAGTGTATATATACACACTATAAGATAGGTGAGACGCTCAAACTTAAGACTTCTATCTCGTGGAAAGAAAATAAATATCATTTGAGTTCCTTCTTATTACCCTTATTAGCTAACACATGAAGAACAATTTTAGTACCATTAAGGCAGAAGCTAATTTTTGTGGCTTTTTTTCTTTTGATAGTGACAAAACTGTTTGATTCCATAGGTAAGAGCTTCATTTTATTACTATATGTGCGGTGCAAGTAGAAAATTTGGCAAGTTTGATTGCTTAATATAATTGGAGCACTTAATTAGCAAGATGGTTGTAAAGAGATCAGGAGCCGGTAGTTGTCTGTATGTATGTCATTACCCTAATTGTGCAGACATGTGTGACACTGATAGCATAAGCATTTCAAGAAACTAAAGACCCCAATTTTGGTTGGGATAGAATGAGAACGAGAGCTAGAAAGAAGAGGAAGCCTGGCCTTGGTGTGGTGTGGAAGGGGGCAAAGATTCAGGTGAAAGTGAAACTCTGAAAGCCACCACCAATTTACAGGAAGAAAAGGCCAAGACACACACACATATGACACATTCAATATTTATAATAAAGTAATATCAATAATGCTATACATATAATATAATGATGCATTGATGCAGCAGCATATTTTGTATATATCAAATAAGTGACAACACATAGTAATTAATTAACATAGTTACTTAAATACTTGGAGATTAATATACAGCAATAAAGAAAATATTAGTAATTAATAAAAATAGTAATCATTTAACTTTATATTTTTTTCAAAAAATAAATATTTAAAATTAAAAGAAATAAAACATTTAATTTAAATTACTAATTATATTTTTATTGGTTAGTTAGTTGATTACAAAAAAAATAAATGAAAATGGTTGTATTTTTAGGATGCAAAAGGAAGCTAAGAGAGTAACAAATGTAAAGAGAGGGGGACATGCAGTGGGAGAAGTTTCAGTTGATATGTAACTTAGTAACTAGCAATAGCAATAGAAATATATAGAATAGCCAGTTAGTTAGTTGTTAAAGTTGCACAGAGGAAGAGGAAGAGGAGTAGGAGGAGGAAGAAGATGAAGATGAAGATGAAGATGAAGAAAGCCAAAGTAGCTGAGCGTGTACATGAGCTCAAAAGCTGCAGCCAAGTCACTGTTGAGATAATAAAGAAAAGAAAACAAAATAAAATAAAACCAAACGAAACCAAACCAAGACCGAAAACAAAGTCATCACTACTTCTCTTTCTCTCTCTCTCTCACTTACTTACTCATGACCCCATCTGTCAGCTAACCTCGCTTGTTATGTCTCTCTCTCATTCTCTCATTCGGATGGCGTGTCCTTATGATACATAAGGCATAATAACATAGCATAGCATAGCATACTACTACTCTATTTCATAATCATCACTTACTCAATATAATAAAGAATCTCATCTCATATCTATTATATTTTATTAGATTAGAAGCCATCTTGAAACCGATTGATCGCTGAAGCAGGATCTAAACGATGATGAGGCTGTGATCCCGATGTTGATGATGATGATCTTCCCCAATTCAACGACCCTTCCTGGACTTGGCTCTCCTTCCCTCCTCCAACCACCGGTGCACCAATGCATGTGTAAGTACCTCCTCCTGATGAGTCCGCCGCAGCACCCGCATAGTTGTTGATGCCGTGGTGGCTGAGGACATGACCCACGTAGTAATCGTGATGAGCAGGAGGAGGAGGGAACTGATGATGAGCTGGCGGGAATGACACGGCAGCAGGCCTCGATGGAGAAGCGTATAGATAGGGCTGATGATGTGTTGCAGCGCCTGCAGCTGGAGGAGGAATGTGCGTTGATGATGTCGATGATGCAGAGAAGTATCTCGGGAATCTTAGAGCTCCCGCTGTTGGATCTCCTCCTCCTCCTCCTCCTCCTCCTCCTACTATTGGTTGACAGCATCTGAATTCAAAAAAAGAAGCTACTTTATTCATATAAAAATTAAGGAGATGAAGAAGAAGAAGAAAGTGATGGAAATGGCAAATATACCCTAAGTGAGGGGGAGCTTGAGCAGCAAGGGTGTGATCGTTACGAAACACCAGCTGACGGGCATGGTTCAGCGTCTCTGTTTCCCTCTCTGAACCCCCACCAAAAAAAAAAATCTATTAAATTAAATAAAGAAATAAATAAAAACAAAAAGAAGCAAGGCATGTAGCAGCAGGGCCCTCTCTCTTTCAAGAAATCTCAGGAATCTTGCTTATTCTTGATGATCATATCACACTCACAACTACTTTTTTTATTTTTATTTTTTTGTGAGTCTGAAATGACCACGCCTAGCTTCATGGACAAATCATTAACATATGCCCCCGGTGCCATTCCATATTTTAAGGTTATAATAATAAGAATAATATAAATAAAAAAAGGAAGTAAGAGAGGTAGAGTAGAGGAGTAGCTAGCCTTGGCGGTGGCGGTTCATGTGTCCCCCAAGAGCCTGGGACTTGCAGAACTTGAGGGAACAAAATCTACACTCATACACCTTCCCACACTCCTCTTTTCCATCCTTACCGCCGCCGTTTTTCTTTTTCCTGCAACCTGCACCAAATTAAAACCAACTTCCATCACACCACACCCCCCTTTCTTCCGTATACATCATGCTGCACATTCAACTTTCTTTTTTTATTTTTCTTTTTATTAACTAGTACTATCTACTACTGCTACTACTACTACTACCCCCTCCTCTCTTTTCTTCTTTTTCAGCTATCATGTTCAAAGCAACACGCAAGTAGAGGACCCTAGCTTAGCTATCTAGTAGAAGAAAAACAAGAATAACGGAGAATAGCACAAGACCCAAAGAAAAAAATAATAATAATAAAACATAAAAATACATATGATGACTGGATACTGTTAATAAACTGTTTCACGGCCAACAAAAAATACAGCATATAGTGATGATGATGATGATACCTTCAAGACTTCAAAAAAATGTAACAAAACTATCAGTTTCGGTTTGGTATATGAAAAAATGAAAAGTGAAAGAAAAATAAAAAGGTAGTGTTTACCGGTAGAGAAGGTGTCTTGGAGGAGTTGTTTGCCATGGGCATGAGAATGATCTCTAGTGAAGTCATCAGGCAAATTGTTAAGGTCTAATGGGTTTCCTTCTGGTCTCCTGTGAAGGAAACAAGTCATCACATGAAAAGAAGAAGAAAGAAGCAGATTTATTAAGAGAGAAAAACAAGAAGCTAATAAGGTGTATGTTGTTCTTGTAGTAGTAGTAGTAGTAGTAGTGGGGGAAGACCTACATGGTACCGACACAGAGAGTAGTAGTGTTGAGAGAGAGAGACAGAAATTATATATTAATATGAGGGGCAATATATAAGCCAGCACCAAGAACAACTCTCTTCTCTTTTCTTTCTTTCTTTCAGATGAAGAGAAGATAGAACTAAAAGCTTTTATAAATTTTTTGCGAGAGGCACTTTCAGTTTGGGACTGCGATATAGAGGCTAGTTGAGTGATGGTAGAAGATAAAGAGCTTTGAAAGTTCTCTATCAGTTCCTCTGCCACGCCACACACACACACATACACATACACATACACATACACTCACTCTCTCTCTCTCTCCCACACACACACATACACACACAAACACAAAATTGAATGAACAATGGGACAGTGAGTCTCGTGACTTTAAAAAGAGAGCGTGAGAGAGTTAGTGAGTGTGGGAATTCAAGTGTCCCCGGATGGCTCGCTTAATCACAAGTGTTTACTACTAATTAATTATTCCAATCTAGTTTCTTCTAGTTTCGTTAGTAACTTAGAAAAGCAAGCCCAAACAATTGCAACATTCATATTAAATTTAATGAGTATTATATATATTTGCCGCTACTTTTTCTGGCTCTATATATATCTAGTTTCTTTTGCCCTAGAGGTGATGATGAGCTTTGGCAACATACAATTAAGGCTAATATAATATAATAAGAGAAGTGAAGAAAATAATATTAAAAATAAATAAGAATTAACGTGTGCAATAAAGAAATGAAATTAAAAGAGAAGAAAAAATGAAATTGGCAACAAAGGGTGGAAATGAAATGGAGCAGTAGTACACATCTTTGGGCATTAAAGTTTGCCCTAAGAATGAAAGGAGGCATTTATGTGATACATATAGCAGAAAGAAAAACCAAAAGAAGGCATAAGGGTACATGAACAATTTGCGTTGTTATTGTGCTAAAAGGAGGGGGGGCATGTTTAGAGAAACAGGCCATGTATGGTCCACATACAATAGCTCAATGCCTCCTTTCTGGGGTGTTAAATTCTACCCAGGGGACTTAGACTTGCTTCAAGGAACGGTTGCTATCAGTATCTATCATTAGGGTTTTTCCCAATCTAAGTTGAGATAGACTCAACCCCACATGTATTGTTTTATTCTTTGTAACTTATGCGTTATCTCTTAGATCACATTTACATAGTCCTTTTCACTGCCCCTCTCTATGTTATGTATATAAACACTACACTTATATTCAATCAAGTATTTCAATTTTTCTTTCTGGCTTTGTAGTCATTGTAGTGTTTCACATTATTCATCATTTTATTCTTTGTTTGCTTCGGATAGATGCTTCATCAGGCTCATTATATTGCTTTGAAACACTCAACCGGCCTCTGATCTCATCTCTATGGCAATTGGCAAATGATCCTCCTCTTATCACTCAAATCACTAAATTTGGTTGGCACACATTTATTAAAACAGGAATTTTAATGATTTGTAACTAACAATCTTGATAAATTATCAACACTACTACATACTTCTTGAAAACTTTCTTTGATTATAGTAAGATATAATAGCTAGGTACATACTAAATATAAGTATTTTTATTTTTCATAGTCGTACTCTAGTGTACTTCTTTTGGAGATCTTGAACTATCAAAAAAAAAATTATTTTTCATAAAAAGGGCTGAAATCGATAAAGTTATAACAAATATATTTATAATTCTATCAAATAAGAGTAATATGAAAGGGAGACTAAAATATAAAATTATTATATTTAGTTTAATATTTATAATTTTATATATATAGTATTTATAGTTATATATTTATATTGCATAAAATTATTTATTTATTTTAACAATAATTAATAAATATCAGGACATCTTTGAACTGATTTTTATATTGTCTATCGAAGATTTTGTTGTTAAAATAATTGGGTTGGACCGTTGATAACTGTTGAGTTTAATTAAAGCTGTGAGAGATGACAATACACAACAACTTAAATAAATGGTTAAGTTAAAGCAGGTGTTTAATAAACTGAGTAATTAAAGCAACCAAGCAAGTTGTAGTCACTGAGAGGAGCAGCAGCTGCAATTAGTATTATGTATGGTATTAGTAAACGGCAAAAGCAGAACAATAGGGTGGTGGTGGTGGTGATTGAGCTGAGTAGTGGTTTATTTGGCACTTCATACTACATACACCTGAAAATGGACATCATAGAAAAAAGAAGACACTACCTAATAAGAGAGGTAAGGTAAGCATTAAAATCAGGTGATATTCATGGACCACACTAGCTAGAGCCTTGACTAGCTCCTTTAATTTGTACTATGATGAAGGCCTTGCATTGGATTCAATTCATGATTATTGTTTATTTAATTGACGTGACACACATACATACATATATACACAAATAATAATTTGATTTGATTTAAATTATACGATATATTTTAAAATAATCATAGTAGATAATTAATAAAAATCAAGCCAACCATTTAAATAAAATGTTATATTTTTTTAGGTTTTAAATAATTTATTTCTAAAAAATATTAAGTTGTTTGATTGTTATTTGTCTTAAATTTTAGATGTTTTATGTTTTTTTATTATGAATATTCTATAATCAATAATTATAGATATTTTAATTTTTGTTGACTAATTTATTGATTAATAAATATTAATTACTTTTATTTTTTTCATTTTGAAAATCTGGACGGAAGAATCATGCAATGACCGCGCCCCATCTATCTGAATTCTGAAGATTTCTTATTGCAAGTGTATGTGTAAGTGTGTGTATATATATTATGATTACTTTTCATGTGGTCCTTCAAGATTTTAATCAGTAAATCCAACAAACATCTCTTTGTATGTTCAGAAAGTCTAACGATGCAACTTACAAACCTGTAGAGGAAATTGTCTTCATCATCTTGGCTCCACTATCTTTAATTAATTAGTCCTAGCCTCTCAGGCAGTCAAAATTTAAATTGAAAAGTTCTTTCACTTATGATGACTCAACGTAACATAACTGACATTATTATCATTATTATTAATACTATCTATTCATATCCCTGCTTAGCTTAACTAATTATTTAATGCAAACGGGTCAAACCTAAACCCCTTCATTATTTGTACTATAATAAACATTAATTGTACTTACAAGGAAATAATGATAATCACAACAAAAAGCCAGAAAATCAGAACCTCTTTTTGTAGACCAATGCAATGATAACAAAATATATAAAAAGTGCAAGTTTAATTTTGATTATTCCATTTTCACGACAATTCATCTCATTCTGTAAAATTTTACAGTGGTTTGAAACAAGGTAACAAAAATTAGCTAGGAAGCAAACCATGCCAAATATAACTGGTGGCCACAGAGTTTTAATATTACGAAACCCATAGTTTAGAAAGAAAAAATCCTATATACAAAAGTATTCAAAATTTTCTTCTATAGGTCAATCTTGACCTCAAGCACACTTCCACATGCATGCTTAATTAAAGCAAGCTACAATTTGGACAGTAATTCTTTAGATGATTAAAAGTTACAAACAAAATTATTGCTGTCTCAAGGTTTTCAGCAGAGGTAGATTTCTAGTGTTAAGGAATTAAGATGAAGCTGTCCATCTTATCTTTTTACCTGTTATCAGAGTAATAGAGTGAGAGAGCAAGCATTATACAGCATCCACTATATATTAATAAGAATATATACATACATGCCAAACTACCAAGGCATAAATAATGAAAAACATATATATTTCGTTATGTTAGACATTCAAACGGATCACATACATGTATGTAGTTAGAGATTCAATCACGATTATGAATGTTCAAAGGACGAAGAATATACTCATAGGGAGGTGACCGAGGCAATATACAGTGAAACCATTCAAAATCACCAAAATCATACATTTGAATCTTGTGACACAACCAATTTAACTTATATGATTATCTTCATCCACTTTCATCATCTAACCTTTATGACTATACAATATATAACCACAATACTACATGATTTTAAGACTTGAGTAACGGAACAAAAGTTAAATTGTCATTTTTAATTTCTTAACAATTGTATTAGATATCCAACAAGATTATTTTAGCCAACATCAGTTAATAAATATTGAGGTAGTCATTAGTCTAGAAAAATAAAACTAATAATTTAAAATGACAAAAAAATACATTAAGAGAATACGTACTAAAATTCATCATCTAAACTTAACAAAGGAGATGTTGACTGGTCTTAGTTACCAAATTATTGATCACCATAGTTTCTTTTTTTTTTTTTAATAAGAGAAGAGTTATATAACTATAATTTTTTTTCAGCACTTAACCAACTGGATGTCAAAGAAAAAGTTTAAATACACTAACAAAAATATATATATTAGCTAAACTTATTAGACAATATAAAAAAAATTAACTAACCCTTAAACATTTTTCTAAATAAACCAAGATTTTCCATTACCATTGTCACCCTAGAAAACTCATCAGGCTTTTTCTTTTTTTCGCTTTTTTAATAATCCTTTTTTATCAGCTATACAAAATATAACTCTAACACATCATGTTCATTCTCTTTCTTCCTAACCCGTGATAGTCTAAGAAATTCTATGTCCACAATCTTCTACTTATATAACATATTCAATGTGCTAAGTTTTTTAGTTTTAATCGGGTCTATATATATGGTCATTCCTTCCTTTTTACTTATTATTTTTTTTTTTACTTATCCATTCTCAATTCAACATATTTCAAATTTAGATTCATTTGATATAGTTCAAAATCCTAGTGCCCCAAAAGGCGACTTGGTTAAATGTAATTCTCTTCATATGATGGTCATGAAATGTTTAAAAAGTCTAATAACTTCTAACAATAATATATAATTACTCAAATAATAGACCATGGTAGTATTTAATGTTTATTTACAAATCAATTTAATCATATTCTGTCATTTGCACATAACTCTAGTCACCAAAAACATTTGCACATAACTCTCATTTTAATATTTGCAAATTAAGTTTTAAAAAATAAATAAAAGGCTTATTGAAAAAATTAATGAAATTTTAAAGAAAAGGACCTCACACATTAATAACAAACAAGTTTCTTTTGTTTTGATATGGAAATAGCACTGTAGCCTACCACCTAGTCAAACAAGCTAATTATATAGGAGCTGTGTGCAGGTGAAAATTTTTATGTGTGTTATAGTGGCATTTTAACAATGTTCTTTGATTATATAAATTCTTTGAATCTTTGACTAGTTAAAAGACAATTTCAAATTACCACTTATTATGTAGTTTTAATCAACATTTTGATAGATGGACCTTTAATCTCAATTTTGAGCTTTTCAATATATTTTAACTTTAATTTAATGAATTTTAGTTATATACTTTCCCTTCATTTTTATGATGTTTATTAAATATATTGTATATATATATTTTTTTAAAAAATCGTTAGATGATATATACAATAATGGTATTTGAACCTGAAATTTTGAATTCAAGTTAACAAGTTTTATTTTAAACATCGACATTTTAATCATTTATCTTGCATTAACATATCTTATTATGAGATATTCACAGTATAAAATAATAGTTAAGAAATTATGGATCATAATACTTAAATCTATTTTTTAATGTTAAATATGTACATAATATTTTAATAGTTTATCTCATAAATATAAATATATGTTGGTGTTCATATTTGACATACATAAAAAGAAAAGCTTAATTATCATTATCAAAGAAACTAGTGTTTATATTTTTGGATATATTTATATGAATAAGATTTTAAGTGTAGGATTATTAGGGTCAATAGGAAAAAGAAATAAAGAAATAAAAGTTTAAAAGAAAAAAACGGATTACAACTAACATTCTATTTTCTTTTCTTTTTTTTTTAAGAAAACTAAAAAAAATAGTCTTGGAAATAAAATTGGTGTTAATTATACCTTACTACCGTAGCTTGGATATACAAAGCTTGGGTTTAACTATCACTATTCTAGATATGTACATCTTGATTTGTTAGGTCCACGTTAGTCTCCTAAGTCCTAAAGTACGTCATTGTCTACTATCCAATAACTTAAATTTCAAGACAAATTAAAATATGCTAACATAAGGAAAAGAAGTTAGGATGAATATGTAGCGATCCGAACCTGCGTGACTTTGGTTGGGACTAACATAAGGAAAAGAACAAGAAGGAATTGGATGTTTGGAGGAAAAAGTTAAGAGACACAAGTATTATAGTAAGAAAATAATTCATAAGCTTGGAAGCAATTAGGTACTAGCAGGAAGAACCAATTGAAAGCTACATCACAATATCTAGGTACTAACTACTAACATGGGTTATATTTATACTGAGAAGAGGAATCAGATAATTGTCTTTATCCCCTATGTGCTATAATCAAATAAACATTGAATGGATGATTGATTGGTCTTATTGGACCCCAAAAATGGATGTCAAAGAGTTAGGTTATTGTATTGTTGATTACTCACTAGTCTTGATCTTCACATAGCTCCGCAATGGCTACTGTGCCTCCCTCATTGCCATTACCACTATTTTTTTAATTCATTGGGGGCTCAGCCTCCATCTAACTTTCTGTGATTGACTAGATGTTTTGTTATTACTTTGAAATTTGGGTTGCAGTTTCCCTTTGCATATAGCCATTTTTTCATTCTTATAAAAGTAGCTTCTCCTCCTCCATGCTTTTAATTTCATTTGTTTTGGATGCACTCAAAATTTTCACCAGAATGTTACCACTCACCACATGCCATCTCTTCTTCTCTATAGTAGCTTGCCTTAGCTCCAGGATAATATAAATATCTCCGAATGTAAAATAAAAGTATAAGAAAATAAAATATAGGGAATCTATAAATATATGTATTAAAAAAAAAAAGTAGTTGAGAAAAGCATAATGGCAAAGTGGTTAATTTTGTTGGATGGTGGTTTCTCTCTAGTTGTATCTGAATGAAGTTACAAATCGAGTTCAACAATTGCAACTACAGTAACCTCAATTTGCTGAAACAAAGAACTACAGTTGACTAAACAAGCATATATGTCATCATGGTGTTGGGTAGCATTTAATAATTTCCTCAGCCCTACGATTGTACCCTAACAGCGAAGCCTATAAAATTAAAATTAAAATATAAGATGCATGATGATGTATGTATTTTTGGGTGGACTAAGTAGTATGATAAACCTGAAAAAATATCCTGAAATGGTATGCTCTAAGTAAGGGTAGGTATGAAGATAGCATAATCACACTCGAGGCCCGAGGGCACACTCACCAACACTACCAAGCTAATAAGTAATAAGAGGTGTCATTCTTCTCCTATGCTATATTTATTTATTTATGATTCTCATCAGTACCTAATAAGAGGTCTCACTTAAGTATGCTAGTTTGTTACCGGGACTACAACGTAACCTCATAACCTCCCTCCTCTCATCATCTCTGTCCTCTGCTCTCTTTTCTTCTCTTCTCTTTAATTGATATCGCTGAACTATTCTTGCGTTGCTAACACCTATTTTCTTTATTTATAACTAGGGCTCTACAACACTCAAATCCTTTCAAATACATAATACAACAAATGTACGTATGTTTAATTTTTAGATATTCCCTGAATTAATCGCGACTTCTGCAAATAGCAATTCATTAGTCAAATAAACCTCTTAAATAAAATTTAGATCCATGATGAGTTAGTCCTTAACTTGTTCAGCGAAAAATATCATGAAAAAAATATTCGTTGCAATAAATGATATTAGTTAAGTTATAAATTTAGATTGGGACATGTACGGTGTTAAAAACATCCAAATCCAACACACTTTCTTTTTTCAGTTTTTGTTTTAAATCAGTGATGATTAACATGACTTAATCGTCATTGACCAATGACCATAACAAATTAGTTTTTCAACATTGTTACTAATCCTTTTTTTTTTTTGGGTCCAAGACTCGTTTGACCTTTTTGTTTTTTGTTTGTAGGAGGGAGGGTGGTTCTTAGTTTAACACTCTTTATTTTGGGCTGGAGTCTAATAATTTTTTGGTATTAATACTATTTTATATTTATTCTCTGATGATATACCTAATAACTATGATATAAAAAAATGATGAAGGATCTAAAAGCCCAATATATCTGAGCCAACTACTGGATCTGATTAAAATAAGTAAATATATGAAAGCAAAATGGCTGGAATAGACCTACGAACATCAAAAGGCCAAGGCACTGCACGAGTGTTGGGTGAGGTTCAGGAGCTTTGTCCAAAAACAAAAAGCTTCAGGAGCAAAACTGCAAAACTGAAAGTGAGCTGATAAGAATCAGATAATCTACCCAGCCCAATAAAACGACCCGGTGGACATGACCGAGAGAGTAAGTTAATAAATTCAGTTATACCAAAAAAATAGAGGCTAATAAATTCATGATAAAAAAAGTTAAAAAATTAAAATGGCCAATACAAATAATAAATAAACAAAAGGGGGATAATTAGGACTTAGTAGTAAAAAAAGAAAAGCCTTATTAAACAATATATATAGCACATAGGACAAAAAAAAAAAAACAACATAGCATAAAGGAGTTTAAATTAGATCAACAAATAAAGTTAACACTATAGTATAGAAAGATTATTCGGTATGCCGCAAAAATGGTGGTATTTTATCATTTTTTAGCCATTGATCTTGATTGATTTTAATTATAAAATTAATATATAATTAAAATCAGTAAAATTAATGGCTAAAAAACAATAAAATACCGTATGCCACTAAAAACGACGATATATCGTATAATTTTCCAATAGTATATTTGGGGTTACCTGAGGGATAAAAAATAGAAGATATAATTTATATTTTTTTAAAAATATTTTTACTCGAAAAAATATTTTAATATAATAAATAATAAGAAAATTTTTTACTTCAATATTGACCCATCCATTATAAAAATTAAAAAAAAATTACAAAAGAAAGAAAGAAAAAGTGGGGGATACTTATCCTATCCATGAAATTATCGTGCAGAGTGTGGAGTTAGTGATAGACATGGCACTTTCAGCTTCTCTAATTCCGGTATCCTCCACCACCACCACCATTTCCCTCGCACTCGCCACCAGAAAGCCACTCACGCTTCCATCTCTTTCTTCTCCATTCAAGGTCACCACTCATTCTCTTCATTACCGCTCTTACTCATTCTCTCTCTTCTTCCATTCCATGCTCATCTATTTCATACCTTCAATTTGCAGGGATCCCTCAAGAAATTGAACTCCACACCATGCGGCTACACCGCAACAACACTTAGGGTGCACCTCAGAAGACCCCTCTCCGTCGTGAACAAGGCTGCTTCCGCCCCCGCCCCTGCAGCAGCAGGGGCTTCGAGCGTGCGGTTCAGGCTTGACAACCTGGGCCCGCAACCTGGTTCGAGGAAGAAGGCGAAGAGAAAGGGGAGAGGTATATCGGCGGGTCAAGGCGCCAGCTGTGGTTTTGGGATGAGAGGTCAGAAATCACGCTCTGGCCCCGGCGTCCGTAAGGGTTTCGAGGGTGGTCAGATGCCACTTTACCGCAGAATCCCCAAACTCCGAGGAATTGCTGGCGGTATGCTATTCTTCACTCCCTCTTGCATTTTCTTTCTTCTCTGCTATTTTATTGCCTTTGCCTACTTATCAATCGAATTTCACCTTTCAACTTTGTTAGAAACTTAGAATATATTAGCATCAATTAGTATTTATTAGAATCAATTATTATATTTGTGTTACTCATAATTATTATAGGATATTAAGTTATTAATAAATCTAGGTGTCCCATACACACCATTTAGCAACACTGAAAAATGTAAATATTTTAGCACAGAAATCTTTTCTTGTTGCTAAATGGTGTGTACAGGTGTGTTCAATAGTACATTAGTATTACCATTAAGTTATTATTTCTAGTTACCTATAAATACCTTATACACTGTACTATTAGGGGCAATCTGAGCTTTGTTTCTCTTTGGCATGATTTTAGATTGAATTTCAATAGATAATGACCTGAATCAAAGATATTACTCTCATAAAACTCTACTTGTTAGCAATAACGTTAAGTCAAGTCTGATGCTGTTATGTTCTAGGCCATTTTGCCATTTCTGCAATCCAATTATTGCAGAGACTTGTGCAAGTTTAGATGAGGGATACGTTTTATGGAACAGTAAATCATGCGTGCCATGTATATGTAAGGCGAGCTCTAATACTGACATAGTAATTAAACAGTGGAGAAAAATATTGGTGTATCACCACTTGATAGAGTGTAATGCTAGATTATTCACTTCTGTTGGTAGACCAATAATCTAGTGATTGTCTTGCGTTAACAAGGAAGGTTATTTCATGTGATGTGATGCGTGGAGTTATTCTTTCTCGGTGAAAATAATATCCTAGTTCAGACTTAAGAGAACTACTATACACTGGTTTAGTATGCACCTTTATGTCTAGGTGGGCATAGTTCCTACTTCCTACAACTGATGATTTATAATCAATGCTATCAAGATGTTATAGTATCCAATAAGGGAAGCAAGCCTTCTTGCATAAGATAATTTACATTTGCATGTATCTTTTCTGGAACCTATTTTTTTTATGTCCCCTGTTCTCCCTTCTCTTTTGTTAAGGTATGCATGCCGGACTACCGAAATATGTCCATGTAAATCTGAGGGACATAGAAGATGCTAAATTTCAAGAAGGTGAAGAGGTGTCTCTTGAGACACTAAAGGAGAAGGGTGTGATTAATCCATCGGGAAGAGAAAGGAAACTTCCTTTGAAGGTACAGATCATGTATTGATTTAATTGCATATAAATCGTGTGCCACATTTTCTCTTAATTTTCCTTCTTGATGGTTATTTTTGCAATTAGTCAGGGTATTATAGGATATAGGACCTTGAACAGCAAATGAGGATGATTTTCTTAGCAACATCTACTATAAAATAACCATACCATGTTCATGCTTAGAGTAAATTCCCTTGAAATTCCTAGGTATCCTTGGATAAGACTCAAGTTTAATGGATCTGTCTTGTAAGGTTAAATTTTAAATGACATTTTGTCGGACATGTCAATGATTTGAAATTCCAAATATGGAATATCCTTCCCCTATCCAAATCTGTCTTGGTTAAGAGACCAAACACTCTTAGTCATTTTATTTTTTAAAAAAGGTCGATATTGGAGAAGTGATGAGATCCAGTGACATTTCTATTACTGCAAATTATTTAGGGGTCATTTCTACAGAAGGCAACAAAATTTGGGTGAACCAACTGCACTTTCATATTGACATTGATTTCAATAATATTTTTAGGGATTGAACCTCTAGCACATGGAGCACCATGCATTTGCTGATTAAACTCTAGTATATTGTGTATACATATATCTGTAATTTGCAAATGCTTTTCTGGTTTCCCAAGAAGCACCCCTTTACAATGAGTGTATTTAAGAAAGCCTTTTGATTCAAGTTAATGATGCAGTGAATTTAACTTCTTAAGATCCAGAATCTTGTTTTGAATTTTGATAGATCAACAACACTCACAAAATATCTAAGATATATAGATTACCAACAAAGAAACTAAAATAATAGTTTGTTGTGCACTTGTGCTTTGGTTTCAGATTTTGGGGGAAGGAGAGCTTAGTAAGAAGTTGACATTTAAAGCCCGTGCTTTTTCAACATCTGCAAAGGAGAAACTAGAGAGTGTTGGTTGTTCCCTCACTGTGCTTCCTGGCCGTAAGAAATGGGTTAAGCCATCTGTTGCTAAAAACCTTGCACGTGCCGAAGAATACTTCGCCAAGAAGCGAGCTGCTGCAGCTGCATCTGAACCAGCTTCCGCATGAAGTTGAAGCATTTATGTGCATCATAGCAAGGTGCTATGTAGTCTCATAGGAACCACCTCATGTTTCAAGTTTTTGGTATATCTGTGTGAGGCTTCATTTAGTTATTTTTCTACATAAAGGCAGTAATTCTTTGTTCGTTTTACTTTTGCATTGTAATGTTGTTGTTGTGCAGATTTAGTAACTCAATGCTATATATCTCATTAAATTTTGTATTAGTATTGAAAAGTATAAAGTATCTTAAAGAAGGAAAATATAAGTTTGGTTTTATAATTGATATAGAAAACGGTAACCGATAACGGTTGGGGGTTGTAGCTTTAGTTTTACAATAATATAAATGAAACTTCTGTGTATGTGACAACTAGCTGTAATGTAATGGGTTAAGATAATAAGATGAATAATTATATGTGTACCATTGTACACACCTATACATATCATTTAACAACAGAGAAAAATATAAACATTAGCACGGAAATTTATATTTTTTTGTGCTAATGTTTGTATTTTTTCGTGTTACTAAATGGTGTGTACAATGATACATCTAGTATTACCCTAAGATATTTTGCTGTTTCTGCTTTCTTGTTGAGAGTGGATGTTGATTACTAAAGGTTCCTCTTACGTCCATGTTTCCATGTTCATTTCAAACCTAGTAGTATCAATACTTTAGGAACATACAACTTTTTCTTACTGTTGCTAAATACAACTTGAAATTCCAGCGACATGATCTTTATTCCTTCCAAAACTAGAAGACTTCCCTCTTCTACTTTTTCTTCTTACCTCCGCCAAACAACAAGAAGTTGAAAATTTTGGTGCTCAATTAGTTAGCTGCTTTTAGACGTATTTCTTCACTTTTCTTTTCATTATGTTGTCATTTACCGCTTTTATACCAACCTCTTATATTTCTCTTAAAAGCTGAAGGCCTAGAAAATTTTTCATATTTGATATACGATGAAAATGACTTTTTTTTTCCTCCTAAAAGAACGTCAAGTGAATGTATGTGAACTGTGTCGAATTAGGTTTGTTAAGCCCAACTTAAGCCAACCCAGGTCAGCCCATTACTAAAACATAAAGGTGAGGTAAGTGAACTAGGTTTTTAGTTTCTTCCCCAATTCACAAACCTAATTCGACATAATTCACACACATTCACTTGACATTCTTCACCATTCACATCTATCTTTGACACAATGTCAAAGTAGATGAATAATAGAAAGATTAATTTTTTTTAACTAATTTCAAAATTAAATACTTTATTTTCATTTTAGAAAGTAGGCAGGAAGGGCCTAACAAATGGTTACCCTAATCTATCTATAGTTTTTATTTTTCCACGAATAATATTTTCAATCCCATCAAACTGTTCTTAGTCGTGATCTATGTGAGTGCATAATTAGCAGCAGTCTTCTGTTGAAGTGTACAGAGTAATATGCTTACCCAATAGCTTAATATTGATTGGTGCTAACTGCTAAGCTAATCATGTGGGGAATAATGAATAAACTAATATTATTGCTGCTAAGACCCTAAGACCAGCCACTAACACTATATTCTTTTTTTTTTTCCCGAATAAATGTACGTCAACACTCAACAAAATCATGAAGAACCAAAAGAAAAAAAGAAGGTGGGGGCACGAGGTGTTTAATTGTAAGGCCTCCACACTCATTAGTGCAGTTGAATTTGGATCTATTCCTCTTGTAAAGTCACTTCCAAAAGTAAAGGCAAAATGGTGGTTGCATCAACACCAAAATGGCTATGGGACCAAAGCGTGTCAATGGTTTCAAGTTTCAACCAAAATTGTCCTTGTCACCAAATCGTAACCCAAACTATGCATCACACTCAACTGCTTTATTATTAGTAGATCTAATTAGGAATATCATCAATGTTGATGACAGAAGGTAAACCACATCAAGAGGACTTTTTATAATTAAAGAATCAAATGCGAACAACTTTACCGATAATTTAGGTTTGAAAAAAATTAGCTATAATCAGCAAGATCTATAGACGAATGGATGACTAATGGAGATTATGATTGCACTTTCTTTATTCAGTAATTGAAAATTTTGTTTGTGCGATTCCACTCCTTTGGGAAGCATAGATGCAAGAAAAGATACTTGTCTATCTTTTGTCCATAATAAAATAAAATATTTTCTTTGTGAACGGGTCTATTTCTTTTCTTGTTTAATCCTCCTTAATGTTTACAATATTCTCAATGTTTAATAGCATGATTTCTGCACAAAAAAACAAACCCCAAACGTATATCAAACCAACAAATCGCAATTACGATATGTATGTACGCAAGTGCTCTGTTTATCATCATCATAAATCCATAACATAGCAATCTATATGGATACTTAAAAATATGAGTTGTATATTAGACTTTGTAAAATGAGTTATACTATTTGTATCTAAAAATCAATAACCAAAATCAACTTCTAAAAAAATAAATATAATGTTCAAACTTAACAAGTTTCTACTGTTAATATTTTGAATTATCCCATGTTTGCACAATGGGTTATGATTTTAATAAAATATATATTAAAATATAAAATATATATTAATTTATAAATATAATGTTCAAACTTAACAAGTTTCTACTATTAATATTTTGAATTATCCCATGTTAGCACAATGTGTTATGATTTTAATAAAATATATATTAAAATATAAAATATATATTAGTTTATAAAGTAATACATATAAATATAAACAAATATATAGTGATTGATTTTTAATGTGCATAAAACAATTTTAAATAACAATAACGAAAATAATCTCCCTAATAAAAAAATTAATTTTTCTATACTACAAAATAGTTTACAGTAGCATGATCACGAAATATGTTCATTTCCTATAGTAATTAATTTGAAAGTTATATAGTTACCTCTATATAGAATATGAGATAAAATACAAGCTTTTATATTATAGTAAAATAAAAATATTTAGATCAATATGTATACAAAAATTATATTGATAATAATTGAGTTCAATAAAAAATAATAATATCAACAGGACTTGCTTTAAATGATATGTCTTTATTTTCTTTCAAATAAGATTTTGGATTTAAATTTTATTATAATAGATAAAATTGCTAAAAAAATTCTAGAAAAATTAATCTCATTATGACTTCAATATTTCTAATACAATTATGCTACATGTACATTTTTTTCCTACAACCAAGTCAAACAAAGTGAATTTTGTTCACTCTCATCTCACACGCACGAACAAAATATTACTATTAGAACGAACAAAAAAATTAAAAGCAAACAAACAAATTTTAAAATATGTTCATGTCAATTATAAAAATATATTCGTTGTACATATAAATTTCTGTTCGTTTGTAGTGAATAGTACAATTTGATTGGACTTGGTTAGAAAAAATACATGTAGATCTAGAATTATTGATGGTTATTTTGTGTGTAATATCGAATGTAAAGTTAAAATTGGTATATAAAAATTGTGTTTATATTAAAATTTGGAAATGATAACTAATTTAGAATATTTTGATTTTTTAAAAGACAGTTTATATTCTCTTGTCCAAAATAATTTTGGCCTAAAACAGTGGAGCGTCTATTGCGAAGTGTTTGCTATTTGGAAGGACGTGAAGGAATCTACGCGCTGCAATGCCCCACAAGCCATGTACTGTCTTAAATCAGCTTAGCATAATTCATATATTTTATCAATCATAATGTTTGAAGAGTAATCCCATTGAGTCATTGACAAATGACAAAGTAACCAACGAAAGTACTTAGAATTGTAAAACAAAAATCACTAACAGCATCATATACTACTACGTGAAATTTGCGATACAAATCTTTACCAATATTTTCTATATTAACAGCATCGGAAAAGCGGCATCATTTATCTATAAGACAACATACGATAAATGTTCCTACAAAAATAGCCTTTAGTATATGGTCATATGGGGACTAAATAGTCATATTGTCATTGTATCACATATACGTCTGGTGAGTCTCAAAGGAACATCGAGAATTTTTTATCAGTACTGTTTAAATTTTATGAGATTAAAATAAAATAAGTAAAACATTACAGAGTAATTTATATCTTTCTTTCAAAAAAAAAATTATATCTAATCTAAACATTGGAAATCAAAATACTACTTTACCTTTCAATGTATTATGTATGTTTCAAATCTTTTCAACATTTAACGGTGCTACAAAATTAACATTAGGAAGTCAATAATTAAATTATCATTTAAAATTTTTAAAAATTATTATCCAAAATTTGAAGAAAACGTTATCATTCAAACAGAATAAAAATAATTATCTACATAATATATATATATATACATAATATATATATATATATATATGAATTATCGTTTGTAACTCGTCTATCATTAGAGCCGGCAATTAGAGTGGCCACATAGGGCCTTGGCCCCATAAGAAATGGACAAGGCAAAAGAAGGCCCTATATCACAAATTAAAAAGGTCCACAGGGCCAAAAGCCCTCACAGGCCAAAAGGGCCAACCCGTGGACCACCAAATCATTTTTTTTTATATTTCAATTGCCTCAAATTTTTACTTACTTTTAATTAAACAAAATTGATCAAGTTCAAACTAATCATTCTTAAGATTTTACTTACTTTTACTAAAAATCATAAGTTCAAATTAGTCATAAAATTCACCCACTTGAAATAAAGTTTACACCATTACATTTTGCTTACTTTCAACTAAACAAAATTACATAAGCAAAATTTACCAAATCCAAACAAATCATAAAATCCATCACTCAAAATAAACTTTACATAGATTTATCATCTAAAATCATGTATAACTAGGATGCCTCGACTCCGTTGAGGCTGCTTCTACATAAATTTCATCATCATCATCTAAAATCAACCAATTAAGGATAGTTAGCAATTTATTTTAACATATTATTAAAAAAAACAATAATACAAATTATTACCTTTATGATTTGGAGCAAATTCATGTAACTAATTTCTTGTGCAAATAAGTATATGGATATGCTCATGAAGGGTTGAATTTTTATATTTAGTTAACACACGCCAACCAATATTAAATGCAGATTCAGATGCTACTGTAGTGATAGGGATGCTTAAAACATCTCTGGCCATAACTGACAGAGTGAGAAACCTATCCGCATTAGTCTTCCAAAAATTCAACACATTATACTTCAAATCATCTTCGTTGGTGTGCATCAAACCTTCCTTTAGGTAAATCTTTAATTCTTTCTTTTCCGTGGAAGTTTGGGTTTCACCATCAAATTCTCTAAACTCCTACAAGATGTAATATAAAAATTATTTAAGTAATGAATAGACAAATTAGAGAAGAATAATATTAGATTGAAATTAAATACCTTCAACACATTTTTTCTTCTTCTTTGCAAGCGTTCCTTCTTTATCAGGTGACTTAGGAGGTTGGTTTCAACCTTGAGAAGCTGTTTAACCACTGAAAGCATTCATATACTCTTCATATAACCTTTTAAATTTTTTCAATACTTCATTTGTTTTCACATCAGAAGTTGAATGATCTAACTTTTGGTAACAAAATTTTAAAAACTTTAACTTTAACCGAGGATCAAGAATCGCCCCAAAAGTCAAGATGGCGCTATAGTCTTTCCAATACTTATCGAACTTCACCTTCATTCTCGAAGCCATATTCATAATAACAGGAACATCACTAGTTTAACTTTCTTCCAAGAGACATTGAATTTTCCAAACTTGCATAAAATACAAGTTTGAGGTTGGATACGATGAACCTGAAATTTGAAGTGTTACAAAAGAAGAAGAAAATGAAGGATGTGGCGGCAGAGGCGGCCAGAGACGGTGTCGGCGCCGGCGCCACGGGGTGGTGGGCTAATATTTAACTTTTCATATATTATGGGGTTGTGGACTCAAAAATATTTGAAGGGTTTAGGGCCAATTTTAGGATTGGGTATTTTTTCACAGCTCTATGTCTCTATCTACCTACAAAATTAAGTGCATCAATTCTTAAATATCTTAATTTTCAAGACTTTCTCTTTTAAATTTAGATAAAAAATAAAAATCTTAACAGGGACAAATGAAAGACGAAAATGAAACTAAATATCTTCCCACGAGAAAGATCAAGATGGGAATTGGGAGAATTTTTGGGTTCGAGAATATGGAACAGATGTGTTCATGGGTCGGATTAAGAGTAAAATAAAAATTGAATCAACTAAATTGTAATTGATTTAGTTTTATCATTTTTTTGCATTTAGATTCGAACTGAAACGATCCAATTAAATATGGGTTGGTTCGATTTGGATAATTGGTACTTGATAAAACATTAAATTAAAAAAAATAAATAGAAAAATGAGAAAAAAACATGTGAAAAAAATCATCAATAACATTAACTAAAAATAAATCTTAAAGTTTAATTCCAAAATCACTCATAATTTTTTAAAAGTTAATCCCACAATTACTCATAATTTTTTTAAAAGCTGAGAAATTGATACTTAACTTTGTTAATGATAAAAATATTATTTAATTATTTAAAATTTTGATAAAAATATACTTTTATCAAAAGTTAATATTTAAAAATAATCAAAATTATTTCATACTTTTAAATTATTAATAGATATTTTTATCATTAATAAAATTTAAAGTTATTTTTATTAATTTTTAAAAATTTCAGAAGTAATATTTATAACTTATCTTTCTTAAAAAGTCGCATGTTATAATAAAAAAGCGAAGAGATAAAAATTAACTCATAAATAATTAAATATTTGAAAAATATGTTAGTTAATTTTTATTAATTATTTAAAATAAAATTATATAATTCTCTTTCTTCTATTTACACAAGTACTTCCTTATTATAGAATTGTTGCCCTCTTACAAAATATAACTTGTTTGAAAAAAAAAAATCGTATTTGATGGCAAGTACGCAATTGGACTGGCAGGTGGGGGAGCAATTGTCAGAAATGAACATGGGGGACGTAATCACAAGTTGGCAATTAACATGGTCAGAAAAGTAACTAAAGTTGGTTGGTGTTGTTCCTACAGCTAATTACTACTTAGTACTTACTATTTACTAGCACCTAAAAGAATGAGGTAATTTCGCCCAATGAAACTATTGATTCACAGATCCAATTGAATTAATCAATTTATGGTACGAGAGTAATGTACAAAAGTGACTGAAGAAAGAAGAATTTCACAGAAGTATGGACCGGATTCATCAAATTACCTTGGTTTGCATGGTTCAAAACTCAATTTTACTTAAAAATTTGTTGGACAAAAGAAACATAAATCAATAATACAAATTTAATTAAGCTTAGCATATAGTAAGATGAAATTAAAGTAATAAAGTAGTAGCTAACACGTATTAGTATTAGTTTATAGCATTGTGTTGGGTTGTGTTGTGTTGAAAGAGAGGATTGCCGACCTTGAGATCCGAAAACTGAGAAAGCAAGAGGTTGCCACGTGTATGAAGGAGGTGAGGCGTTGAGAGCTGTGGTCCTCGTGGAGGAACGCTCCACCAAAAAGCAAGACTGAGTCTCAGTACTCACATTCCCAACGGAACCCTCTCCCCCGTCTTTGATATTTCAGATTTTTTCCCCCACATAATAATTATTTATTCATATTCGTGTGGTATACTCCTTTCTTATTATTCACTGTGCCATAAAGAGAAGCTTTGGGTTGGTTCGTGGGTGCAAAAATCGATGTGATATCTCGCGGGAGGCACCGCCCGCATGAAATAACCATATAATACTAAAAAAATCTTACCCTAATATTCAATCCACCCTCAACCAAAATAATTATAAAATATTAAATATAAATACGTAATTATAGAGCAAGTGTGGTTGGAACGAACCTCCACTTCCCTACAACAAGTCCCCCCTCTTTTTTCTCTCCCTTCTCCCCTTCACTTTTGTGTTGTTCTTCTTCTTCTTCCTCTCTTCACTTATTCTCTCAATTCTTTTCTTCCTTTTTTGTTGTTGTTGTCAATATTGTTATTGAAGATTGGAGAGTTCGTCGTCTCTGTTGCGTACAGCAACCTCAATAGGTACTTATACTACTTCCTCCTTCAATTCTCCGTTTACTTTTCCTTTTTGTATTTTCTCCTCATCGGATCCGAGCTTCCTTCGGAAATTCTAGTTTATTGTTCCGTCTTTTCCATTTTTTCAGCTCATTTTTTTTTATTTGCTCAAACTAAATTTGATACTGTAGTTTTTTTTCCCCAGATCTGCTTTATCTCAGCTCAAATTTGTTCCGTCTAATTCAGTCAATTGAACAATCCATTTTTTTCCGTTAAATATTTTTAATCCATGTAAAAATTGATTTTCATTTCTGTTCTTTTCTGTTTTGCCTAATATTTGAATTTTTTTTTTTTAAAAAAAAAGAAGAAAAACTGGTCATAAAAATTCGGATGGTTTTCTGTTAGATCTATAGCGGTAAGGGTGCACAGGCGTATGATAGGAGCTAGGCGGTTGAGAAATTCTATACAGAAATTATTATTATTATTATTGTAAATTATTTTTTACGTTGTAGAAATTCGGTGTTTGGTTTTTTGACCGGATCTCAACCTAGAGCTGTTCAAAATAATTGAAGCACGTTTTCCGATCTCTCTGCAATAGAATATAGGAATACTGTTCGTATTGAAATAGTTTCAAACACGCTTGATCTATTAAATCATTTAAACGATTCATTCTAAATCTGGTCATTTTTATGTTGATGAGGACAGGTTCTATCTATAGTTATTGATATAGAATCCAAGCAAGAAGATGGAGGATATGTTTGCCATGATCCAGCAGCAAAACGTCGTCGCATCATCACGCCAAGACATGAGCTGCGTGGTTTGTCCCAAGCCTCGCCGCCTCGGCCTCCTCAACCTTGCCGCCACCGCCAACGACCACCCTTCCAGATCCTTCCGGTGGCATCTCAGGTAATTATATGTTTCTTCCGATTGATTCCCGTTCCTTTTGGTTCATTCATATATTTATTGATTTTTGCATCTTTTTTTTTTTCTGCAGTTGCCAGGCCGAGCCATGTGATTCAAAATCAGCCGGGTCTAGTCCTCTGGACACAATCCTTACCAAGGTAATTGGATTCATTTTCTGATTTATGTTTGATTAGTTATTTATTTAAAATTATGATTCGTATTTTGTTTGTGTGTCCTGGACTCCTGGCTTAATTGTTCATTTTTTTGGTGGATTTGCAGGGTGATTTTGACATGGAGGAATCATGGCCGCAGGTAGCATCGTCACCCCCATTTTTCTGCGGGTCACCGCCAAGCAGAGTAGCTAACCCACTGATTCAGGATGCTCGATTTGGGAATGAGAATTTCTCACCTCTCTCCCCGTCATCGTGGGTGGTGGTTCCCTCCCCGTCGGGGCTGCCGCCCTCTCCTTCCAACTCTGCCAGGAAAGGAGGATGCGTTCGGGCCAATTTTGGTAACAATCCGGCTGTCAGGGTCGAGGGGTTTGATTGCCTCGACAGGGATAGGCGAAATTGCAGCATCCCTGCTCTGGCTTAGAACAGAGACAGAGAGCAAGAGAACCCCATCTCACACACACCTTCAGATTTAGAATTCAGTTTACCACAGTATACATAAACACAGCAGAAGAGCCTTATACACCTTCCGGAAAGAGGAGTTTTTGGATGTCTGCAGAGGAAAACAGAAGTTTATCTTGTCCCTGTTTTTTGTGTAAATAAGTTCAGTTCAGTTAATGAGTCTGCAAGTGCAAGTGCATGTAAATGTTAATAGTGTTCTTGTGTAGGAAAAATCATTTAGTCTTATCAAATAACGAGGTCTCAAGATCATAATTGAGAGAGCTTATTTGGGTTTTAGATATGGCTTGGGGCTATCTCTCTTTTAGGTGTACAATAGGAGAAATCATCATCATCCTCTTCTTTGTAAGTAGAATCTTTGGAGGACGATGGTTGGGGATATTTCATTTTGATGTTCTTTTAGGGTCTTTGAATTGTAACTAGCCGGCTTAAGCAGGAAAATATGTACAAAAGGATGGTTTATTTTGAGAATCTTCAGTTATGGGTAATTTAAAATAAGTAAAATATGAACAAGTTTAATTTGTACAAATTGGGAATTAATTTCTGTTTTCTTATTTTCATTGTGGGTTACTGCTATCGTTCCTCTTTGATTTAGGTGCTCTAATAAGTAAAATACGAACTTGTCAACTCACAGTTTTTTGCTTATGTCTTAAGCCAAGAGCTTGCTTTGTATTTGATTAGGAATGGGCGAGGATGGTTTTAAATTGTTTGTTACCGAATCGACAAACGAAAATGAAGTTTCATTTCGGTCCTACTGTACCTTTGTTCGCTGCGATGCTTCTGTCCACGCGTTTTCCATGTTTTTTTAGGAGTTTGTGTGGTTATCAAATCTGTTGGGGTCCGTTGGTTCTAATTGCATTCAATTCAATAAATGGCGTACTTTATTTTGATGCTCTTACCGGTTACCACATACCACTCATAGTTATGATATTTCAACATTTTCAACACATTTGAAAATGGATATTCGCAAGTTGATTTTTTTTCGTTTCTTCTTTTTTCTTTCAATCGTTTTACGCTTTTAAAGGAATTTTACTTCTTTTGCACCCTTAGATGTCTTGGTGTCCATCATATACACAAATAACTTCCCTAGAGTTGTTTGATTTTCATGAAGAGAAACATAATCCGGCCTTGTATATCAATAAGTTCGCTAAAACTTGTATTTCAATGTTTTGATGTAACGTTACATCAAGAAGAGACCCAACTTTGTCTACTAATAGTCTAATACTATAGGAGAAATGAATCGGAACGGAAATATTATTTAAGATTTGATTAAAGGGTGTATTAGTATTTTGAAAAGCATATTAATGTCATGATTGTAATGTTTCAAGGGAGTTAATATTATTAGTAAAAAAAAATTACACTTTTTACTTTAATGCATCAAAAACTTGAATTTTGTATCTTGTATAAAAAAAAATCAATTAATAACCCTTTTTTGTGACAAATTAATAACCTTATTTCTTAAAAGGTTATCAATGGAGAAAGTATAAAATTTAACATTTTAATAAGCAATAATTTTATGCCAAGTTATATGTCCAATTAAGTCAAATCAAATTAAATTTGCGTAGGCACTTTCTCTAGTAAGTTGTCGTCTTTTTTTTTTCCGTATGAGTGTTTTTAAATCTCATTCTAGTCATTGAGATTCGCAAGTTGCACTAAAATAGTCTATGAGATTCCAATTGTACTATATTGGTTTCTAAAATTGAAAAAATTGCATTAAATTGGTCCCTAATCTCATTTTCATCTAATTCTAATAATTCTGTGAATAAAATAACAGTTGTCGTCCGTATCGGACAACATACAAATGTGTTTATTCATTTATAATGCTAAATAGTCATTGAAATAATGTTATTTAGTATCTAAGAAGTATAAATTGAAGAATTATGGAGAGGTTGAATAGTATACTATATCGTCTTTAATGATGATTTAACGTCATAAGTGAAACGTCATTTCTTGTTATCTAACATGTAAGATAGTGGTCACATTACTCACGAAATTGTCAAGGATCTTCCAAAGAGAGGTTAGGGACTAATTTTTTTAATCTTGAGAACCAAAATGGTGCAATTAAAATCTAGACTATTTCAGTGCAATTTGCAAATGTTAAGAATCAAAATGGGACTTAACTCAATGTTTTCTTCTTTTTTCTTCTCCTTCTTTCATGTCTGATTCTCTTCCTCCTATCTCTTCTTATACGTTGTCATCATTTTGGTTATCTTCTTCTTCCACATCTTCTCTTCTTTCTACCCCTTCTTCTCCAGTATCATCGTCGTGGTCGTCTTAGAAAGTACTTGAATATAACATAATTTCTTTGACATGAAAATAGCATAGGAACCCTATGAAAAACAGCACAAGTATTTAATATAAAAATAGCACAAGGACTCTTTGAAGAGTGGCACAAAAAGCTTTCCGGTCTTTAATATGAAAATAACATAGGAACCATAAGCACAATATATAAAATGAAAATAGTATAGGATAAAAATGACATCACCTGCAACAAATTGAATCAAGTGTTTGTGCTATTTTTAAAAAAAATTCATATGCTATTTTTATGAAGTTTTGAGTGAGGACGGTTATGTTTGACTGAGCACTTGAGCGAGGGAGCATGTGTGCATGTGTTTTTACTCGGAATGACTTTTATTGTGGTTAATTCAACTTGTTTGGGTTTGATCGAGGAAAAAAATGTCTACAAGTAGTATGATTGTTTAATAAATTTCTTATGTATTTATATTTTAGTAGAGGAAAAAATATTAAAAATTCTAATAATAGTAATTTTAACATGTATTCTTAACACACTGTAGCTAAACACTTAAAAAAAAGTTTTAAGATGCTTGCTAACAAAAGATAATAATAGATGTTTTTAATTTTTTTTAAATGTAGCCAATATGTTAAAAAATATTAGTTATATCTTTTTTTAACAAAAACTAACAAGGTTATTTTGTTGTATTCTTAGCTAGTGCCTTAATATTACTTACTAGCAAGAGTCTTATTATGTAATAATTTTGTTGATAACAAAATATGTGATTTATCACGAATATTTCACATTTTTCCTTTAGATTTATGCTTTTGGACAGTGAATAAAATAAGTGATATGTGCTGTTTTGTTTCGTGGTATGTGTTTAGACTTGAAAGGAATTTTCTTGTTGGACGCGGATGGATATCTAACACTAATCACTAATCAATTGAAGTAGCTATCGACAAATTATGCTCGCCGGTATCTTTGGAAGATGCCGATTGACTTGAGAGTTGAGACTAAAAGGCCTTTTTACATTAATCACTAGGAAAATCACATTGGACTTATCTATGGATTTTATTTATTTTTTAAGTTTTGGACTTTTGGGGGGTGACTTCCTACCTATGGACTATGTGAACTTGCATTAAATAAATAATAAACTCATGTCTTGTCCAAAATAATAATAATAAAGTAATCATGCTATAAACTTGAGTTTATGTGAATTTTAATCATGGTAATATATATCGGTCACTGTTCTTATGAAGATGCAAATTTTTTTTTTATAAAAAATTAATTTTTAAGCTATATTTTAAAAGAAAAAATATTTTAAAAAAATGTAACATCTTTACAATATATTAAATCTAACCATTTAATTTATCATTCAATTATCAAAATGAAAATCTTCGTATAAAATTTTTGTAAAATATTTATTTAAGATATAAGAGTCTAGATGGTGTCATAGTACAGTTGTTATATGTAGATATTGGTTGATGATTGATATTGAAAAAGATGGGGAGCTAATATATTATGACTAATAAGATGCTCATATGAATTACGAATGATAACTCATATAAATTTTGAATGATAATTTAATTATTAATATATGAGCTTCCTAAAGTTGTTCCGTAGCATTGTTCATTTATTATAGTCAGATTGATGTAGTGATTGAAGATGTATTTTTTTCATAATGGTTAGAGATGTATTTTATTATTCTTGTGTTTATTTTTATTGCTATAACTTTGAATCCTTGATAGAGATTCTAAAAGAGATTTGAAAAGAGTTCAATTTCCCCCTCCATTAGATCGAGACACTTCAACGATCTAAAAAAATATGACCGATGAAAAAATTGTATGAAGAAATATATATAGCTTCATCGTTTTTTTAATTTGCCTTTTCTCACTCATTAACAAATGTCCTAAAAAATAGCAACTGAACGTCAAAAGACAATTACAATAAGAATTATATTACAGTAAAGAATAATTTTTAATGAAGAGTACAGATTTATTATAGACAACATAATATAAAATATCACACTGAATACACATTTTTCTCAAAAAAAATTAAACTCTTCATAAAAAAAAAAAACTCTAAAAACATATAAGATATGCACTATAGATCAAATGCTCGAGATTTAAAAAAATAGGAGTTATCTTTTGATATTTGGTAACTCAAAAAGTTAAATTTTTTATGACTTTTTTTTTTCTTGGTGACTACTCAAAAAGTTATAGCAATAATGTTTTTTTGGGAACCCACAATTAATTTTCTAGAGCTGTCTCTAGTGTTTCGAAAAGTAAAAAACTAATTAATCTCACATTTTAATAAAACTAATTTTACCTTTAATTAGCTAAATTCAATTGTACATTAAATTTTATTAAATTCTCTTAATATTGTTGCTCAACGTTTTTTCCTTTTTTTTTTTCAACCATTTTCCCTCTCTATTATATATGTTCATCTTAGACCCTTTCACCTCTCTTGATGGAAGGTTATAGTATATTTTGTAAGAGAAGTAAATTCACATTTTGTATATCATGCATATTGTTTATTGAAAGAATGAAAAGCAGTAGTCTTAACGAAAATAAAAAGATGATCTTTATATTAGATTATCCTAATGCAAGGCGGATTCGTAAAAAGATGTATTTTAGTAATTTTATGTTTTGTGCATCTATCAGATGTAATATGTGTGACCTTTGGTTTTTGAGAGTCAATTTTTTTTGGTAAACCAACCGGGCCGGAGCCCAAACAAGAAAAACAAAACTAAGGGGGACTAGGCCCTACAGAATCCATCCTCACGAGCTGCTTAATACCCTCAGGAGGTGTGTCTTATTTTACCTAAGGTTCATGTCATGATGCTATAGGGTTTTGGGATTAGATTTTTGATAGCTCAAAAAGCTTAGCAGTTTTTGAAAACCACATTATTATCAAATTTTCCTTTCCTCTTTATTCAAGGGCCGTTATTGACATTTGGTTCAGATTTCAGCATAGGGATTTTTTGTTTTTGTTTTGGGACTTCGATTTTAGCATATGGTTAAACTTTTTAATTTTGACCGAAGTTGAGCTTCTTGGAAAAAAAACAACATTTTTTTTTTGGACTGGAAACAACATTTAATTCCTTCGTAAAGAAGGCCACTGGTTATTAGTTAAAGCCCATATGATGATGAGCTCTACATAAGTAATAGGCCTATGTAATACCAAAACGAGTAATAAGCCTCTTTTTCTTGGTCATGAGGGAATAGGCCTAATTTGTTTCATTTCCCGTTGAAGGCCTAAACAGAATTCCTTGCCCCAAAAATCAAAAGAAATAAAACAGAATGGTCCATCTACAGGAAAAATAAGAGGAAAATACTAAAATAGGCTTGGATAATTACATCAAAAACATATCTAAAATGAAAAAGCTTTGACCAAAAATATTTTTTTGTTTTTTCTCTCTGCCATGACCAGTACGGAACTCTCAGAAGCCTTCATTGAAGAGACTGATCAGCTCCAAAGAAGCAAGAAGAAGATTCGTAATGATGTGGGGACCTTTGGAAGTGAGACTTCACACGTCCCAAGAGAGGAACCATGGATGTTTGATAAGACGGCCTTTGTAGGGGAAGGCGAAAAACGTAGAACATATGCTGACCTAGTTCTACATGGCAGTTTGGTACCAGAAAAAAGAGGGGACACATCTGGTGATGAACTGATGAGTGACTCCTCTTCAGACGAAGAGGACAATGAGGTGAGCAGGGAAGAGCTGTTGGAGATGAGTCAATTCCAAAGGAACGCGTATCACCAGGCCAGAAAGGAGGAGAGGAACATTCCATCGATCACTGCCAAGAAACTCCAAGATGGTACTATAAGTATCCAAGTCAACAAAGCAGCAAAGAAGAGACTGGAGGCGCCATGGAAGAACGCATTAATCGTTAAACTTCTGGGTAGAAGAGTGAGCTATGGAGTTATGAAGAAACGGCTTGACACCCTATGGTCAAAACATGGTGGTTTGGATCTCATTGATCTTGGGGACGAATATTTTATGGTCAGGTTATACAGTGAAGATGATTATTGGAATGTTATGGAAGGTGGCCCCTGGTTGCTGTTTGACCATTATCTTACTATTCATAAATGGCCGCCGGATTTCCACCCTTTTGGGGCTGCTATCAACAAGATTGCTGCATGGATTCGATTACCGGACATACCTCTTGAATATTATGACAAGACCTTCCTGGGCAAGCTGGGGGATGAAATAGGGAAGACGTTGAAGGTCGACTTGAACACAGCGAGCCAGTCTCCTGGTAAGTTTGCAAGGCTGTGCGTCGAGATTGACTTGGATGAGCCCTTACACTCAAAATACATTGTTAATGAGGTTCGATATCGCATTGAGTATGAGGGGCTACACATGATTTGCTTCACTTGTGGGAGGTTTGGTCACAGAGAAGGGTGCTCGAAGAAGCATGTTAATGGAGAGAGCAATGGAGGCGCAGAGGATATAACGGTGCCCAAACCGGCAAATGTCATAGTTATGAATGTGGAGGCAGCGCCGGTGAAAGGCAACACAAACCCTACTAACGCCTAGGCAGGGGGAAATCCAAGCGATAAGTGCAAATCTATCATCCAAGGACCTCCTCGTTTTGGACCATGGATGGTCGTACAGAGGCAGAAAAGGACAAGGAGACCTACCAAAGTGTTTCAAAGAAGGGGGGTTATCCTGACGTAGGTCTGAAGAATGCTGAGGGCGAGAGGATCGTGGCCAACAGCACGACACAGGAAGGTCAGAAAGGATAAAAGGACAATGCGTAGATGAAAGAGAGAGTAGATGCAAAGTCAAGGTACGAGGTATTGACAGTAGATGACAACCAGGATCATATCATTCAGAATCAAATTAGAAGCAATTCAGCCCCCCAAAATGGAAAGGGGCAAAAGGAATTTGTGTCTGGGAGCACAATGAGAAGAACGAAGGCACAAAGTTTGGCCCAGAGCTCAAAGAACTCCAAAGAAAACCCTCATTTAGAGGTGAAATCCTACCAGCCCAACCCCAAAAATCAGAAGAGGCCCTCTGAGAGCTCAAGGCAGCAACATGCCGCTCCCCCCAATAATCAAGAAGCTATTCCCTCCGAGAACAGAGATATTGATTCCCCCCTATCAGGATATGGCTGTTGAGCCCAATTTTATGGATCAGGCCCATAGTGATATGGAAGAAGGAGAAATGAGGGAGGTTTCAATGGTTATAGAAACTCCCTTAGATGTGAACCTTGTCCCAAAATCCCCAGACCCAGAAGGCCCTTTTTCATCAGGGTTGGGTCAAATGATAATATGTGTGAAGATAATGCAGCTGTTATGCAATGGGAAAACAGATTTGCCCCTTTGGGGAATAATGTGGATATGGCCTAAATTGGGCCAGTTTTTTGAGTTGATTAAGTTCCCTGGTTTTTTGGGTCCCTTTGCTTGGGCCTATCTTTGTTTGGTTTTAATGATTGTTTTTTGCTGGAATGCTCGAGGGGCAGCAGGCCCAAACTTCTCCAAGACTTTGAAAGAATATCCCCTTCAGTTCAAGCCGGACTTGGTGGCTATTCAAGAAACGCGTTGTGGTGGTGATACTGCGAGAGATTCTATTAGGATAACTGGTTTTCCTTTCTCCATTGTTGTCGATGCTCAGGGATTCTCGGGCGGTCTCTGGTTGTTGTGGAAGGACCCAGGTCTGCGGATTCAGGAAGTAACTAGGCATGAGCAAGCCCCTCATGTAGCTATTACTGAAAACTGCCGATTATGGGAATTGACCATTGTTTATGCTAGCCCTCAAGAGACTGACATAAGAGCTGGTCTACAGTTCATTAGTAGCTTGGCTGGTTCTGTTCAAACTCCTTGGCTTCTTTGTGGAGATTTTAATGAAATTAGCAATGTGGGAGAGAAAAAAGGGGGAGTCCCTCCGAATTTACCCAAAATCAGAAAGTTCAGTGACTGGATTGATAGCAACGACCTTATCGATTTGGGGTTTGTTGGCACTAAATTCACTTGGCGTGGTCCTAGTTGGAGCGATGGCAATAGAATTTTCAAGCGCTTGGATAGAGCACTGTGTAAAGCTGATTGGAACAATTCTTTTCAGAATGTGGTGGTGGAAACTCTTCCAAGAATCAAATCCGACCATCACCCCATCCTTATTAGATGTGAAGGTAAAACTACTCCCCCTTGCAATAGACCTTTCCGTTTTGAATATATGTGGATGCAACATACGAATTTCAAGGATTTTCTGAGATTAAACTGGGATGCAGATAGCCCTCTCCCCTCTATTATTCAGAACTTTGTTGTTAAGATTAAAGACTGGAACCAATCAGTTTTTGGTCATGTAACGACGCAAAAAAGGATTGTATTGAGTAAAATTAAGGGAATTCAGAACTCTCCTAGATATGGGAAGAGTGATTTTCTTGAAAACCTTGAAAAGGAGCTAAGTGAAGAGCTTGAGATAATTCTGGACAGGGAACAAACTTTGTGGCTCCAAAAATCTAGGGAGACTTGGATTGTTCAGGGTGACAGGAACACCAAGTATTTCCATACGAAGACTTTGATCAGAAGGCGTAGAAACAGAATTGTGAAACTGAGAAATGTGGATGGGGAGTGGATTGACAATCAGCACCAGCTTAAGGAGCATGTCTGTGACTTCTACAGGAACCTTTTCAAAGAGTCGAGCCCAAATCACAATGTGGTTATTGAATCCCATAATGGTTTTTCTTCTTTGGATAATAGGGCTATCAACAAGTTGAGAGCCTTTGTTACAGAGGAGGTAATTGAGAGGGCGATTTTCGCAATGGGATCCATGAAGGCCCCAGGAGATGATGACATACCTGCAGGGTTTTATAAAGAAAACTGGTCTATAGTTGGTAGAAGTCTTGTTGAATTTATTTCTAGCTGTTCGGGGAACCCTGAAGATATTAGAGCTATTAACAACACTCTCCTGGCTCTAATCCCTAAGGTGGAGCACCCTGAATTTGTTAATCAATTTCGTCCTATATCCTTGTGTAATGTCGCCTACAAAGTCATCACCAAGATTATAGCGAATTGTATCAAGCCCCTTCTTGATGACCGTATCTCCCCAGCCCAGACCAGTTTTGTCCCAGGGCACATAATTCAAGAGAATATTATTGTGGCACATGAGCGGATTCACTCTATGCGCCGAATTAGAAATGGGAAATGTTTCATGGGAATCAAAATTGATTTAGAAAAGGCCTACGATCACCTGAGCTGGAAATTTATTGAACAATGTCTGCGGGAATTCTCTCTTCCTCCTGAACTTATCAACATTATAATGGCTTGTGTTACCTCTTCTAGTATACAGATTCTCTGGAATGGAGAGGCTACTCAGAAATTTCATCCCACTTATGGCATTAGATAGGGTGATCCCCTATCGCCCTACATTTTTGTCATCTGTATGGATCGTCTTTCTCACCTTATTGATGATATGGTTATGGATGGGGAGTGGAAGCCCTTCTCTTTCGGCAGACGTGGTCCTGATGTGTCACATTTGATGTTCGCCGACGACCTCATGCTGTTTGCTGAAGCTTCGGTTGGTCAGTTGGAAAAAATTAAGGAGTGTTTGAAGAAGTTCTGCGAGGCGTCTAGTCATATTGTCAGCACTCAGAAGACTCAGATTTACTTCTCCAAGAAGGTTTCCAAGTCAATTAGAAACGAGATCTCTACTTGTTCGGGGTTTGTGGAAACAAATGAGATTGGCAGATACCTTGGATCCTATATCCTTGAGGGTCACAATAAGAGGAGGGCTTATAAACATATCCTTGATAAAGTCAAGGGTAAACTTCATGGTTGGAAGCAGAAGTGCCTTTCCATGGCTGGGAGGATTGTTTTGGCTCAGGCTTCTATTGCCCCTATGACTTATTATCCAATGCAACATGGGCGTGTTCCCAAGTCGGTTTGCAATGATTTGGAGAAAGCTAAGAGAAATTTCATTTGGGGATCCGACGACAACCAGAGAAAAGCCCATCTTGTCAATTGGAGTACGCTTTGTCTTCCCAAGAACAGAGGGGGGCTTGGGTTCAAGAGCTTGGAAAAATGAACACTTCTTTTCTTATGAAAATTGGGTGGGAAATGCAAAATAACCTTGATGCTCTATGGGTCAAAGTGTTGACGGACAAATATGGTTTAGAAGCTAGGCAGAATAGCTTCGTGTTGTGGAAAGCTCTCCAGCAAACTATGCCTTTGCTCCAGACTGGAATGATTCATCAAATAGGAAATGGTTCCTCTACTGATTTCTGGAAAGACATTTGGCTCCAATCTGGTATTCGATTAGGAGATGTTATTACTGATCCGGGGAATTTGGATGATAGTCGAGTTAAGGTGCAAGACCTGGTCAATAGAGATGGGGAATGGAATCTACAATACTTGAATCGTGTTCTCCCTGTTGATATTGTAAGGCAAATATACTCCCACCCTGCTCCCAAAATCACTGACCCTCCTGATCATTTAGCTTGGAAATTCTCGAGAGATGGACAATTCTCCGTAAAAAATGCTTACCAAACCATTATGAACTTTCACAACCAGAGTTCGGGAGTGTGGAATTATATCTGGGATTAGAAGGGCCCCCCAGAAGATGAAATTATTTCTTTGGCAGGCTACTCATAATAGGTTGGTCACAAACAAGAAATGTAACAAATGGTTTGGGGTTAGCCCCTACTGTCATAGATGTGGAAACTCAATAGAAGACTCTCTTCACATTCTCAGGGACTGTGATGGTGCTAAACCCATTTGGAGAAAATTGGTGAGACCCAATGCCTTTAACTCCTTTAGGCAGATTGATATGGCCAACTTGGGTTTTTCTCATTCCCCTAACTGGACAAATGTCTTCTTTGTGACTTGCTGGAAGTTATAGAATTGGAGAAATAAGGAGATATTTCAACCTCCTTTTCGTAGGCCAACTCAAGGCCATATTTCAATAAAGGAGTATGCCTTGGCTGTGCAGGAAGCTATTGATAAGCCCCAGTTGATTATGAACAACTCAAATTCTAGACGCAACAATGTGGTTTGGCAACCAACACAACATGATTGGATCAAAATTAACTCGGATGGAGCTTCCAATTCTAATGGAGCCGGTTGTAGCGGTGTCATTCGTAACAATGATGGGCACTGGATTATGGGAGTAACTCGGAATTTAGGTGACTGTAATGCCCACTTTGCAGAGCTTTGGGGAATATTTCTGAGTCTGGAGACCTCTTAGACATTGTGTTTCAAGAAAATTATTTTGGAGAGTGATTCTAAGGCGGTGATTAACAGCATTAAGAAAGGAAGAAGGAAGAGTACATGTTATGTTCTCTATCACAGAATCCAGGAACTCCTCTCAAGAAGTTGGGACATCAAACTTATTCATGTCTATAGAGAAGCAAATCGTTGTGCCGATTGGTTAGCCAAATATAGCATCACTCATAATTTAGGAACGATCATTTGGAACTCTCCTCCACCTGAATTGCAGACCTTGCTGTCTTCTGATGTTTCCTGGATTCCTCAATCCGGATAGTCGTTTGTTTGGTGTTTGGGCCTCTGGCCCCTTTGTTTACTAAAAAAAATAATTACATCAAAAACAATTAAACTCCTAAAAAAAAACCTTCTAGGCCCCTATTTTTTCAATTATAAGATTTTTCGACCTGTTTTATTATATCACGAGGGTCAAAATTTCCCATGAAATAAAATAACAAGGGCTGGAAAATCTCACATATAAAAAAGGAAACAAAAAATGTGTGTTTTTTTTTATAAGAACGTCGTGGTCTTTCGAAAGTAATTATTAAAAGGCGGGTTGGTTATATATCTACTCAAAAAAATAATGAAAAAATAGGAAGAATTATTATTATGACGACTAAAATGGTAACACCATATATATATATATATATATCACAATAAACAAAAACAATTTTTATTTATTTTGCTTTGACTCAAATTTTTTATATTAGATTTTATTATTCATGTATTTGATGTGTGGATCTATTAAGTGTAAAATCATAAAAATATATATATAAATATGTGTATATCTAGATTTATTCTTTCCAAATTAGTCTTTAGAGAAGATATCCAATAATAATAAAAAAGTAATCATTATTGAACCTCAAAATAAAATCATTAGAATTTATAATAAGCGCTTGCCAGCCTCACAACAAAGAATGTCATGCCTGAATGCATCACTGAATCTATTTACAATATAATCCATCAATTGTGGTACATTATTTTTATCTTAAATCGACATTGTTACTATACACAAACATGAGCATAATGTTAGCTGTGAGATTCATGTGGTGGCGGGCACTGTGGGCCGTCAAGCCATCAAACTTGCCATAATGGTGTTCAACTTCTCTTTGCCACGTTGCTCTCTGTAATCATTTCATTTCTAACAAGCTGGCGGCGCAACCATGTTAAATCACTGGAAAGTTGCTCCCATCTCATCCACTCACTCATTTTCCTTTCAAAATCTTGCTATATTATTATTATTACTATATATACAGTTTAATTGTGTACTACATCATATATAAATATTAGTAATATTTTGACGAATAGGGCAGTTGTTTGCTAAGGCTAACTGCTCTTTGCGATAAGCACATAGCCACCTACTGAAAGTGATCACCAGCTTATATCATCTCTATAAATCAAAGGATATATTGCAAACAACTTGCACAATTATTATTATTATTATTATCAATATCAAAAGTCATACTCGTTAAAAAAAATGTGCTAAAAATTGAAGCATTAATTTAAATTAATTGAATATTAAAAGAAAGTAGTAAATTGAATATCCGGAAGTGGACAAGACAAGCTAAGACAAGAAGAGCAGAATGGGCAGACATGCATGTGAAGTTACTATTTTGCAAGTTGCAATCGCTGTCAATGAACAGCAAATCCAATTTGAGATCCGAGCGAGACACCTAAAGTGGCAAAACGTCGACTGTCTTAGGAAACACTCTCCATTATCCATGGACATTAATACTACTTGCTAATGCTCAACCCCCCCTTTGCTTCCAACTTCAATCATAAATAGTTAAATACTCACTTAATTTTATTTTGTTTGCTGACCTATTACCAGCTACCGTTGCTATTTTCTATCTGATTTTTATTGTGAGTATTTTTATGTTCTTTTTGTTTGAATTTTCTCTGTATGGGTACATGGGGGAGTCTACTAGCCTAGCAGTAATGTAAATCCTTTTATATATATATATATATAAATGCTATTCACACACTCTTTTTGTAGACACCTTCTTTACACTCGTATAAAAATATGATTATTAATGCCGAAATAAAATGCAATGCAATTAATAAACAAAAAGTTATCGTATTTTTATACGAGTGTCAATTTGGTGTTTAGAAAAATGGTGTAGAAATAGCAGCACTGATTGATATATATATATATATATAGATGAATTATATTGGTCAGCCCTTATATGATCTCTGCATAGTTTTTTTAATTGCCTGTACTAAATTTTTTTCTTTAAAATTTAACAAAAATTCTAAATTTTCGGTTATAGAGATTCTAATATCATGTCATGATACTACTTCCAAATAAAACACTTAAATTGATAAGATAAAAAAAATATGAATAATTATATTTCTAATACTATTACATTATGCACTCACACACTAAGTATTTAGGATTCTCATCCATACTACTTGACATTTGCTAAATTTTAAATCCAAATCTAGCATATTAAAAAAATGTGATATTATATGTACATATTCATACATCTATCCTAAAAAATAATTTTATTAATTTTTTTTATTTGTGACTCAAATTTTTTATACTAAATTTTATTATTTCTGTATTCAAAATTTCTGTGTAAAATTTTATCATTTTTTTATTTGACACATGAACTTATTAGATGTAAAATCACATAGATGAATATATAGACGTGTGTATATCTAAAGTTTTTTTAAAGAAATACCATAATCTACCTCTTCAACTAAGCATTACCTGCTGAACGCTAAATTGTTTAGTTCGAGCTGAAGTGTTTAATAGGAGAAAATGATTATTCTGCCGCCAAATAGAAAGTGTTATTGAATTATTATGCCTGTAATACTAATGAACATAGAGGTCCACGTTATTTTATTCGGGTGTGCAAGCCCACTCGAGTCTAGTCCAGTGGAAGCATGGCCCACTGAGAAAGGAGTGGGCCTTAAATACTAAGTAGTAATTATCGGAAAAAGAAGAAAAAAACAACACAAAATTGGAGGGATAGGGGATATTCATATATATTGAGCTAAAAAAAGAAAAACAAAAGAAGAAAAGGTTGATCAAGTTGGAGGGAGGGAAAGGGTGGTTGATGGTAACAACTATCCAGCTTTATGCATGAGATATGAATGCTTGTGAAGTGCGATGCAAAGGTGTGGCCCACATATTAATTTGGAGTTTATGCCGACAGTGGAGCATGCATGCAACAGCAGCATATATATTAGGAGGAGTTAGTAGGCATGCTGCTTGTGAAGGCATGCATCTGACACACTCACCAGCTGTGTCTATGTCTTTCTTTCACCTCTCCCAATCATAATTTCATTTCTACGCTAACTCACTCCCCTAATTACACTGCCCCTTGCCCTACATGCAATTCCATCCCTTTCTTTAATTTTGCATCATTTACACGCCACTACCCTCACCACCATGCACGGACAAAATCATTCTAATCCCATATTCCATAAACAAAAATAAAAGTATACTACTAGTCTACAACTAACTAAAACAATTTGTGTATGTAATTAACATGTTTTTTCCGTTTTTTCGTACTGAGATTTAAGTTGATAATTTTAAGTACACCAAGTTAATATATATTGTCGAATTTTTAAATTTCTTCTTATACTTTAGAGTTCTTCTCTTATAACAATGTAGATGATGTAGTCATTAAGACTTGAGAGTGTATAAGAGTGTTTGGTGTTGTTTGACATCAGCTGTGAAATTCTCTATGAAAATATGGTTGCGATGCTGAACAAAAATAAAAGCAACTATTAATCTTTAATGTATATGCTCTTCAAAAAATGTGCCAAATACAATTAACTCTATATATTTATACTATTTAATATTTATACTTTAGAATTTACCTTCTAAATATATAGTTTATATATTGAATAGTATTATTATGTTTTTTTTTTTGTTTGAAATTGCAATGGAACTTGAGCTACCGCCAATCAAGACTTGTTTCTCCCCATGTATATAACAGTTCTCCGGAGGAGGAGAAATTTAATTTAAGTTTAAAGAAACAGAGCACGGGTTTTAGCTAGGCATAGGATTGGATAAGCATGTGAATGCATGATTTCACAGTTAATTAGGTAGTATAGATATCCGTAAAAGCAAACATGCATGCACTAACACATATATTGAACCAAAAATGTATCTTTTTTCTTTACATAAAAAATTAGTTGGCATGAATTTGTATATAAATATATATTGTTAATTTTGTTTTTAATTTATATTTTATATTTTAGTTAACCACTAAAATTGTTTTTAAATTTTCAAATAGCTAATAAAAATATTATGAATTTTGAAAATGATAAATGTGCCCTTTAATATTATTAAAATATGACAAATCAATCCAAAATTTAAAAAATCAAAAAAACATTAACTATAAAGTTTGATGATTTTTGAGTTGATTTTTCACGTTTTAATAATATTGAATGATAATTTTTTATTTTCAAAATTCACAAACACTTTTGTTAGTGACTTAAAAATTCGGAAAAAATTTTGGTGGTTAATCCTTTATATTTTAATACCTATTTTATAGAAGTGAGTGATTGATATTTGATATAGTATGGTAATATGGTTGATATGCTGAAGTTGGTCATATTAACTAAAAGATAAAAATATGACATAGCAAGCATTAATTTTTAATATAAGTTATTAAAGTAGAGAGAAAAAAAAGTGAATTTTGATTTTGTGAGGTGAAGGGGGGGCGCATATATATAGAGTAGAGGGTAGAGTGTATAGTTTGGGGAGGTGATTGTATTTATTAAAGGGAGAGGAGTTCGGGGTTGGGTATGTGCATAAAAGTGGGCCAGATAAAGAGTTTGACTGGGTTTGGGAGTTGGGACAAAGGGGAGGCGAGGGATATTTTGTCGTGACATTAATGTTGGGAACAAAGCAAGAGAAAGGGGAATGCCGGTTATTCCCTCAGATCAGGTAACAAACTTGTCCATCTCCATCCACATCTCTTCTCTCCTCCTATAAATACCTTCCATATCTCCCTTTTACTTTTCATCACTCACACGCCCCCTTCTTTCATTCCTTTCTAACTATATTTTACTCCTAAATCCTAATAATTCTTCCACCCCCCTCCACGCCATCATGAAGAGGCAAAGGACTACCACTGTCAACAATGTCAATGTCAATGGCAATAGCAATATCACTACTGCAGCAGCTGCTAACAACTCTATGATGATGAATAGTGCTCCTCCTCCACCTCCTCCTGCTGAAGATGTGTCTGCAATAATGGGCAATAAGAAGAAAGCCAAGAAAGAGGCAAGTACTACTACTGCTGAGCACAAGGGGAAGAGCAGCAGCAGCAGCGTGGTGGTGGAGGAGAGCAACAACGTTAACAACAACAACAAAGAGGAAGTTATTATTGCAGCTAATAGTAATTGTTGTGAGGAGAACATGATGATGATGGCCCCATGGATGCAGGGGGGTGTGGTGGATGAGCAGATGTCATGGGGATCTGCATGGTATCCAGGATGGGACATGGACTTCATGGGTGAAGCCTTCACTGCTGCCATGTATAGTGATGTTGTCTGGGACTATGATATCTGGAACCTCAACAACCAAATCCCAATTCCACATTACATGCAAATGCAATGACCTACATACCCATCATCCTCTAATTTCTGTTACCTTTTCTGAATCCATTATCACCCTGTATTTACTACCATTGCATGTCTTTCATCTTTTCACCAATGCTAATTAATATATTAATTATGTCCTAGTCTATATAAACGCCACTTAATCTCTTTTAATTACTAATTTGTGCAGTAATCGGTAGTAATATATTCCTCATTTTCACCAAAATAAACTAAGCTCTGGTCAACTAATTTACTCGACAGCTGTGACCTTACCTCTGAGTTTGGTACTCCTATTAAATAAGACACGTCCCAATCTTACATTAACTATGTCTATATACACCATAATAGTTACGCTATATATTGTAACTTGAAATATCTAAAGGAATCAGATTCACATGAAAATATAACTGTCCAGTCCCAAAATTCAATTCAATTAAAGTGGATTCTGGACTCAGATATTCAGACGTGCAGGGGAGAAACTCTGCTTTAATATCAGATACTATATATTATTATTCTTATCATAATTCATACCCAATCTTTGAATCTTATCATCACCTCTCAAATAGTTAATTGATACTTAGCTTACAGTTTATTATTTTTAATTGTCGCCGTGTGAAACACATTTAATTTAGTTACATAGAATAATCCAATGAAACGAAGCAACAAATTAAAGTTCAATAAAATACAAGGAAATAAAACGTAAGGAAGAGTGGAAGTGTAAGACTTAAGGAACAAGAGGAAAAATAAAGACAATGATATCTATAGTCTAGAGATGCATGAGATTACGAGGAGAGAAGGATTATGCATTAAATAAACGTTGGAACTCATGAAGTGCACTTTACCCTCGTTACGTTGTTGAGTCTTGAGTGATGCAAATAAATGCATTGGATCCTTCTTCATTTGGACTCTTTACCTGTACCAAGCCAGGGTAACAACCGAATGAAATAAATTTAATATATTATAAAAATTTGAATTGAACTAAGGATATCAACGTTATCTAAAATAAAAAATTCTGATAACTCTTATAAGTTGAGACAGTTTTTATTTTTTAAGTTAATTAAATTAAGCTCATTTAATTTCTAAATATTAGGAGATCAATATCTCTTCTTTATAATTACTTATATTTTTTTATTATTTTTTTTATGAAAGGCAGTTGTATTTTATTTCACTCAATAAAAAAAATAATACATTTGAGTTGAGTCCAACTTGGACAACTAAAAACAAGAGAAAATGGGATCTCCACATGAATTAAAGATGTAAATATCAAATAAACTTAGAGAAAAAGATACTAAAAAACAAAGAAATGTGGTATCTTAGAAATTCAAGGTTGATATCAAACGACGGAGGCAAACATCATTTGGAGAAGATGCGGCTTCGAAGATATCTTGGCGCACTGAGTGACTGTCGTGGATATATTTTCCGTAGACCATAACACCCGTAAGATTATGTAGAAACCACAAGATCTTAATTTAAATCCATTCGAGATTGATTGTTGGTTTCTCAGATAAAACCATTCTCGGGAGAGTAGGATATACAGATCCCTTTCAGTTTATGGAAGGTCAGAGCCTCTCCAAACCCTAACAAATTCATGCAAAATACTCTTATGTCATTTTGAACACCATTGCAGAAAATTCATTAGGTTGGCTCCGAATTATCTTGAAATCAGCCTCCATTGTCAAAGATGCAACAGATTAATCGGCAAAGAGTATTATAATAAGTCTATCCAATACAAATCTTTACTCCTTCTCTAATATCTTCTGAGTACTCCAAATGAATAAGAGAAAATTTTAACAAATTAAAAGACTAGAAGATCCCTATTAGGGCACAAGAGAAAATCCTAATAGAGCATAACAAAAAATCCTAATAGGGCACAAGAGAAAACTCTAACAAAAAATCCTATTTCGTCCCTGTTGCTGCTATTACTGCTGCTGCTTCTTCTTCTTCATCCTCCTTCGACTCTTGTACCATGATCATCTTTCTCCTCCTCCTCCTCCTCCACCATCACGCACCACCACTGCCATCATCATGTTCTTCGATCTTCTTCTTTATCGCTATCGAACACAAAACAACGAACAATAAGTTGAAATAAGAGGAGGAGAAACAAGAAGAATAAGAGGAGGAGAGAAAGAAGAAGAAATGAAATGAAATATACTATTAAATTGAACACAAAATAGCAAATACAAGTTGTAATAAGAGGAAAAAAAAGAATCAGAGGAGGAGGAAAAAGAAAAAAGAAGGAACAAATTGAAATTTATTATTAAATTGATGAACACAAAACAGCAAACAAGAAGTTAAATATCTCAATGAGAGCAAAAGAAAGAAAAAACAAGAAGAAATGAATCGAAATATACAACAACAAGAACAAGTAACAAAGAAGAAAAAGATGACGACGATGATGCAAAAAAAACACATATATGCAAGAAGGAATAAGAAGAAAAAGAAGAAAAACAACAACAATAACAACGTAAAATATAAAAGAAGAAGAATAAGTTGATAGTGTCGACGACCTAGATATGGAAGAAGAAGAAGAATAAGATGAATGAGATAAAGGAGATGAAGCACAGAAGCGAAGAAACTGACACATGAAAACAAAACTTGATTAAATTTAATTTATTGGTTAAAATATTTGTCCGCATAAAATTATTATTTTTATTATTACAAGATGAATAATACTTTTATACAATCAACTTTTTCACATAAAGTTATTAGGAGATAAAAAGCAGTTTTCTCTCTTAACAGTTGTCTCACTCACTCTTTTTAATTTCTCTAAGTGTGTATAAATTAAAAAGAAGTCACTAATCAATCATTTTATTCTATTCTTTATTTTCATCCTCCGATTTCCCATTGCAACAACTAAGCGTTGATTGGAAACTCAATTCAATGTAATTCATTCCGGAATTAAAAAAAAATATATGTAACTAATACTTTTTTAATAAATAAATTATTAATAAAAAATAAAATATTCGTAATATTTTTTGTAGAACGTTCACAATGAAAATTGTAAAACATTCGAAATCCTAAACAACTAACAATTAATTAATTTTATATTTTTTAAAAATAGAACATTGAAAACCTATAAAAATAAAATATTCAATTTAATTTATTAATAATATTAGCTAAAATTTTATTGGTTACCTAACATTGTTGAAAAAATAAATATTATACCTTACTCATCATCGTTTATTAAGGGTGTACTCGTGTATGGCTCAATTCCAGTTTAGAGTTTAGGTAAATTCAAGTAATCTTTCAGGCTTTTTTTTTTTTTCTTTTTTTGTTTTTAAGCAATCAACATATAATAACTTGATTTACTTCTATAAATAGATGCTGCGAATTTGGTCTAATAGTATATTTTTTTTGTCTTAGGTGAGGCTCGAATTCGAGACCTCTTATAACAAAAGAGGGGGGAATGTCATCAGCTACTGCTCATCAGCTTGGTGGATTAAGTACTGTTAAATTTACCTAAATTTTTATTAAAAACGACCAAGCAAAAAGTATGTATAAACAAATTTACAATGAGGAATTAAAAATGTAAACGAAAAAATGTTTGATAAAATTTGTGAAATTCACTTAGTTAGGCATTTGTTTGTGATTCACATCATTATAGATGTTCTAGTTGGTTTTGATAGAGTCCGGCAACGGAAGCGGCACAATTAATCCAACACAAAAATAATATTCAACTAATATTAACATAATGGCAGTAGTAATTACAGGCAAATAAAATAACTAAATTAACAACAAGCACACACTAAGATTTTTAGTATGGAAAATCTCCTTAATGTTAGAAGTAAAAATCACGAGTCATCCAAACCAATGAAATAGCTCAATTATAATCAAATATGAGGTACAAAGAGAGTCACAAAATATAACACAACTCGTGCATACAACCAGCCAAAGCACCAAACAACAAAAGTTACAAAATGAGAATGAAGAGGATGCAAAATACCAAAAACAGGGGCTGCTGGCCGAGCTAAATTTCTCCTTCCAAAGAGCTCCAATCAAAATCTCCACCGTTCAAAATGAAGAACCAAATTAGGCGGATATGCTGTCCAAATTTCAAATCGATCCAACGGTGAACGAGTGACGAAATGGCGATTGAAAATTCTGTTGCACCAAAAATAACGAAAATAAACTCTTTCTCTTCTTCCCTCTAGTTTGGCTGCACATCTCTTTTCCAAAACCTCAGTGTGGTATGAGCGGGTGTAACTCACCCTAAAAGTGTTGGCTTTGGACCTTACCAAAGAGAGAAATCCAACCCAATAGATGTTGCAGTTTTGGAGCGACTGTGAAAAAAAATAAAAAATATTTAATTTTAAAGCGTAAAAAAAACTCTTCTGGAATTATTAAATTCGTAAATAATAAAGTAATATTTTAATTATTTTTAAAAAATAGTTAAATTATTATTTTTTAAAAAAGTTAATTAACAATTTTAGAAGAGTTGGATTTGAGACTAAAGCATGTCCTTATCATGACAAAGTTAGCACTAGCATGTATATGGTAGGCAGGGTCATTGTCATATCTTAAGAGGTGCCAGTTGGATATAGTTAGACTTAGAGGTAGAACTAGAATATACCTATATATATGTGACTGAAGTTGTTGCTTTATTCTGTGTCTATTCCAGTTCCCTCTTCTTATCTTGACCCCTTCACAATGGCATTGGTTGAAAGTGGAACTAATAACCTCCATCTCCATTGGCAGTTAACTCAATTATGACTCATGAGGTGAGGATGTGCATGATTGAATTGTAGCAAGTAGTAATACATAATTTTGGGGGCCATAACTTGTTATCTCCTTTATTATTTGCCGCCAAATCTAAATCATGCATGTCAAAATAAACACTAAGTACAATTTGCTTAATTATTCAAGGTGGCAATTATTTGTCGGCAGATAGAGGTAGCTATGCCCATACACGTACTCATCCAACATTCTTATTTGGAAGTATACCAGCTCCACCATTAGTGTAACAAGTTGGCAATTTCGTGATATCTACACACCTCAATCATTTATGGAATAATGATACTTTTGAATGCATTTCCCTATTCCTTCATCTGTGCCTATTCAACAAGTGAGAATGTTTCGTGCAAATTAGACTTATGTATATATGGATTCTTGTTGTTTAGTTGACGAAGGTATTCGATCAACTTCCTTAGCTAGTGATGACCAGTGATTCAAACATTCATACACTTGTCTACTCTAGTTTTCCTAATAATAAGATGATTAATTATTATCATTATAGCGTGCTTCAATTTCTGTCTGAAAAGCTCTAGATTGCAGTTAATTAATTTGGATAAAAGGCATTTGGATAAAAGGCAGTTGTATATATAAATCCTATTAACTTTATTGTGATGTATACACCAAAGATAAGGACATGACGGTTTTTTTATTTTATCTTTTTCTATCATGTATAAACTTTTGAGTGACTAAATATATTACGAGAACTTGAAGAACTCACTCAACATTATATATTACCGACCTAACAACCTTATTAATAACATAACTATAGATTATTTGGTCTCCCAATTCATGGAAATTGGAAGTGAATAAGCAAGATTTTTTAATTGAATACACATATCATTACTAAATTTAAATATAGTAGTAATAATATTTATATTAGAGAGGAAGAAGTGATGCAGTTAATGGAATCACCAAAGAAGACATTTCCTCTGTTTTGTTTCACACTTATCACTTGGATAGACGATGGCATTTGCTCTGCTCCAAGGCCATATTCTATCTTCCGAATTTTAAGACATTATTCTTCGACAACGATCCATCCATTGGGGAATCTGAAGTGGCCATTGCATCTTCCCTCAAAATAACACAAAAACTTTAATCTGATATGGTTGATTTCTTACTTTCTTATCCAGGAAACATGCATATATCATGTAACAACAACAATAATGAGCTGTTATTCTATTATTCTATTATTTGTTATATCACCTCCATCCTCCTCAAGGCTGAGAGAGATGAGAGCTGTGCTTTAGAAAGCAAACTAATCAACTAGGACTAACAACTTGCTAATCGTTACAAGTAGTTAGGACTTACTACTAGCTGACATGAGCTAATAGATTCAATTACAAGAAATTAAGTCATGGTTAGAATTTGTTAGAAGCTAGCTGATATGGCACTTATCCTTTGTATCTATATATCTGTAATTGAGTTTTGCCATTCAATGCATCCAAGCTGCATTTGCCTTCACTCTCCCACATGCACTAGCTACCTTTTTTTTATTATTTATTTGTAGATGAATTGGACAGTTTTCAATTTTAGGTATTACATGGCAAACAACTATATATGGGTTACATATTACACTACTTGTTTCAAACACAGTGGAGCTTGATGGAGGCCAACAAATCTACCATTTGTGCCAATCCTTACTTGCACACTGCACCTTTAACACCATGTTTAGAGCACTGCTTCCTACAAGCTTCCATTAGCATATATCATAAAGAATCCGTTCATTCCTCCACCTCCTTTTTCATCAAGGAGTAGTGGAGTACCCCTGTAGAATTAAAAGCAAGAGAACGCTTATTATAACTTTTTTTTTCACAGGATTTACGTGATCATCTTTTTTTTTTTTTTGGGACTAACGTGATCATCTTGTTATTTTTTACCATATTGAAACGGGCCTACAAAATAAAAGTCTTAGCTCAAACAACCTCAAATTCCCCAGATAAAAAACCTATATTCATGAAAAAAAGGCTCAGCCTAAATTCTTTTGTTTATTGTACCCCATTACTTTTTGGGTCGGGAGAGGAGAACTGTCGAACTTGAAGGCTCATCGGCTGCTTAATTTATATATTTTTTTGGATACATTGAGTGAATATTAGAAGTGGTTGGACTTGCATGCAAAGGCCTTTCTTTCTCCTTCTTGGTCGTGGATTTAAAAACAAAAAAAAGGAGAGCTACAGAGTAGTGAAAAAGGATAGAGCAGAACCAAAAAAAAAAGGAAAAGTTTCTGTTTTTTTTTGGTGACAGGAAAAGTTTCTGTTTGAAAGAGAAAGAGTCGTCCCTGATCCAAAAAAAAAAAGAGAAGGAATCGTTGTCCCCAAAAAAAGAGAAAGAATCTAAGTCAAAAAAAAAGAGAAAGTATCATGGCATGTAAAAGCTTTGACAAAAAAAATACATGTAAAAGCAGAAAAAAGAGAGAATTTTGGTTCCCACAAGGGAAAAAAGAAAAAAAATATATCTAAAAATATCCAAAGATGGATAAACATTAAATAAAGTTCTTGCCATGACCAAAACATGGCAATAACCATTATAAAAATAAAATTAAATGGTTAAAAGTTAGAGTTTAATTTTGATGACCGACTACGTAAAGAGTTTTACACAGTCATCCAATTAGGTTCATGCATTTATTTGATTTTAGAAGTAGTGGGCTTGAAAATTAATTATTTTTTATAATGTGATAACATTCCATTAAATATATGTATAAAACTCTTTTACACTAAAGATGCATAAAAATTAAATTCTAAAAGTTAAAACAAAGTACTACTAAAGTCTTAAGTATAGTGCATAAGAAATAAATTTTAAAATTTAAAGCAACAAAATATTGGTATTAGCTGCTAACCACTTTTCTACGAATTCACATTTCTAGGATTTCGAGTTGACCATAAAGTAATTGGTTATTAATACAAAAGGGTTTGGAGTGATGTAGAAACGTTGATTCCAATCTCTTGCGCGGAGAATTTGAAGAGGAGCGCACATAATTATGATGAGGTCGCAACGGGTCCACTGATCATCAGGGGGCGCACAATAGCTAGTATGCACTCGACCACACTGAAATTTGGCCAGGTTGAAGTCTGGCTCTTGGTATGCTCGTAAGTTGCAAGAACAAAGAGAGGCGCGTGAGAACGAAATAGGATGTTTTGAAGGGCGCGTGTTAGAATGTGTAATGCACGCGCGGGTGGAAGATTCGCAGGATGTTGTCTTCACCCGACAGCTTTATGAAACGCTGCTAGTGCTTTACCTCCCACTCACACACTCACTGTGTTGTGTGCAGTGTGCAGTGTGCTACTCTTCTTTCCATTTTCCTCACTAACACTAACACCGCCTTATTACTTTACTCTCTCTGTCTCTCTGGTGCAGGTTCAGACATGGGAGAGGGAAGGGGGTCCACTCTGGTGCACCTTCTGGTTGTGGCTCTCTGCTTGGTTGCCTTTGGTTTCGCCATTGCTGCTGAGAGAAGAAGAAGTGTCGTAAGCCCCCTCTTTATTTATTTACTCTTTTACAGATCTACATTTCCCTAGTTCAGTTCCTTCAAACTAAATAGTAAGTTCCCCCAAAATTGAAATTAGCAATTCCTAAATATGGTGATTTGTTTTGTTTGGGCAGGGAAGCATGCAAAGAGATGAAAGGACAAATGAAACATACTGCACCTACAATTCAGATGTTGCAACTGGGTATGGAGTGGGGTCTTTCCTCTTCCTCCTCTCAGGTGAATCACTTCTTATGGGGGTCACAAAGTGCATGTGCTTCGGCAGGCCATTAAAGCCCGGGGGAAATCGTGCCTGGTCTATTATATATTTCATGTCTTCTTGGTCAGTCCCTCTAACAATTATTCCTTCATAAAAAAAACATGCATATATATTATATACTCTGATTGTTGATATATTATCATGAATTTGCAGGGTGACTTTTATTATTGCAGAAGCGTGCTTGATTGCAGGAGCCACAAAGAATGCTTATCACACAAAGTACCGGGGAATGATTTATGCTCAGAACTTCTCCTGTGAATCGTTGCGCAAAGGTATCTTCATTGCCGGAGCCATTTTCGTTGTTGCAACCATGATCCTCAATGTTTATTACTACATGTACTTCACAAAGGCAACTGCAACTACGGCTTCTTCTCACAAGGCCAATAGGGCAAGCCCCACTGTTGGTATGACTGGTTATGCATAATAATAATCTTCTTCATTTCATTGCCAAATGCCAATAGAGCCCTATTTTCAACAAACACACACAAATATTTATAGTGATACATAGCGAGCTATTTTGTAACATAATCAATGCTTTTATTAGAGCTCTTCACTTGAGCTAATTATGTGAAATATTGAGGAGTTGGTATCACTGGAATCTGGACATGATCTTGTTCTTTTTAGAGGCATCAAAATTAAACTAAGTCTGAATCGTTGATTAATGTAATTTTGTCACGATTGAGTTGAAGAATTGCATTTATCCATTTGTGACTAGGAAAAACCTGTCTTAAAAATGCATTTCCTTGAGGTAGTACTTAAACATATGCTTGCATTTTAATTTCTAATTTCCTTCTTAGTGTAATCTTCAAGTTAGTGTAATGTTGCTCATGAGGTCAAATTCATTGCTTCACGCAGGAACTCAAGTGCTACTAGAAATTAGAAAAAGAGTAATACCACAAATACTTCCCCAAATAATTTTTTATTTGGAGATTTGTTTCATAAGAAATTTTAATTACTCTCCAAATTTTTGTTTGTTAGACAAATTGATATTCAAATTTTGATTTTAAAAAATAGATAAATTAGTCTTCATAGTTAACATAAAGAAATAGCCTAAATTTGTAAAATTATCAAATTAGATCATCAATATATTTGTGAAGACTAATTTGTAAAAATTTAGATACTAATTTAGTGATGGAAGTTTATTAAAAATTAAAGTGTTTGACTATATATTTTTTAGAATTTAATTTTCATGCATGCACCGTTAGTCTAAAAGAGTTTTACACTTACATCTTACCATATTTATCAAAAACAATTAATTTTCAAGCTCACTACTTCTAAAGTCAAATAAATATAAGTGTATGTATAGATCTGATTGAATGACTTCAAATTTTGATTTTAAAAAATAGATAAATTAGTCTTCATAGTTAACATAAAGAAATAGCCTAAATTTGTAAAATTATCAAATTACATCATCAATATATGTGTGAAGACTAATTTGTAAAAATTTAGACACTAATTTAGTGATTGAAGTTTATTAAAAATTAAAGTGTTTGACTATATATTTTTTAGAATTTAATTTTAATACACCGTCAATGTAAAAGAATTTTACACATACATTCAATCAGATGTTACCACATCATTAAAAGCAATTAATTTTCAAGTTCACTACCTCTAAAGTCAAATAAATATATGGATCTAATTAGATGACTGTGTAAAATTTTTTACATCATTAATTCATCAACATTAAACTCTATTTTTTAAGAACTTATTTGAATTATTACTCTGCAATTCAAAGCTTAACGGTGTGGCAAGCAATTTTGGACTCCCAGTAGCATTCCCATCCTATACTTAATAATTAATATTATGCGAAAGTAGAAAAACATTTCATTAGCAGGTGATCAGATGGAAATATTTCTAAAGATCTATAAAAATAATAAAGTCGGGTAGTTGATAACTATTACATATGAATTCCAAATTCCAATATCTTAATTTAGCGATAATTAATTACTTATTTTTCGTTTTATCATTTATCAACTTTCACTTTAGATTATTTTATCAATTTTTTAATTTTAGATCATTTTAGACTTTAGAGAGGTTAGATCCAATCGTATATACCAAATCTTTTGTTTTGAGGGAGAAAAAATGTGCTATTAATCACAAATTCACAATCAGTTAATTAATTACTTTCTACATTTTATTTTAATTATCCAATTTCACTCTAACACATTAATTAAGGTCATTATTAAATTTTATTAAAAGTTTAAAAATAATATTAAAATTATCACAATATTCTTATTATTAATGCACTAAATTTAAATTTGATTGGAGAAGGTGCATTAAAGATTGTTTAATTAATTATTGGAATTATAAAAGGATAAAATAGAAAAATTTTAATTAAATACACTTTAAAATTATAAAATTGACGGATAACTTAAAATAAAAAAATATAAAATTAGGTAATTAAAATGAAATGAAAGAAGTAGATAACAAAATATTTGCAAAACAAAATATATGAAAAGCGGATCTTGACATCTTGTTCTTTTTTCTCTTTTACACAGGGCCACATTTTGTTCACTTAATCCAAAAGCAATGGCCGAATCCATCTTTCATTGTATGTATGAGGTATTGGCTAATGACCCGTTAGGAAACAAAACCTGAATTATGCGCGGATCAACTTGACCACTTTGTGGATCTTTCTACAAGTACTCTTAGGATGATTATTGTAGAGGGTCAGTTTATCCCCAAATATTGTTGTTTGTTTCATTTTTTGGGCCTAGGCCCCGTTTATCTACGAAAAAAAGTAAATTTTTGTAACCTATGAGCTACTTGGGAACTGGGCAGTATGTACGAGCAGAAGGGGTGTGGCACACCCAACTATAGGAAAGAGAACTCGGGAAAAAAAAAAACTACACAAAAACAAAAATACATGACAAAAAAAAAAATACATATTTGTTGGAAAGATTATTAAATGACATGGTTTCAACTTAATTGAATTATGGGTTATTATATATTTGTTTTGAAGATCTTTCGGGAAAAAAAAAAAAATGTAGAAACATAAAATATGAAGTAAAAATAGAAAATAGAATTTTATTATTTTCACATTCTTTTACAAAATTTAAAAAATATAAGATATTAAAAAAAATGAAAATACAAACCTTATATACCAAAATTCATTTAATGACTCCTTAGTGATGCGATGTCCCCGTGAGAGTATTTTTAGCCTTCCTGTAGGAAGCTCTGTTTTGATTTTAATGCTCAACCAAGACTAGAAATATTATTAAGACAAAGTAAAATGCTGATTCCCCTGGTAAAAGAATGATAACCTAACTCTTAAACTTTTTATAATGTGTCTCCTACACTGAAAGTTGGATTAAGGAATATAAAACCTATTAATTACCATATGAACAATGTTACCTGACCAGCAAATTTTTTAATTCGGAAATGCTTACTAACCAGCATATTTTAAAGTGGTTAGACAGCAAGTTTAACCAGCATTACTTTTTTATATGGTTAGCACTCTTTTACGTAGTTGGACTTTTTTATCTCAGCCCATTAAAAAATGATGGCTGGCTACTTACTAGTTAAAATTAATAAATTTAGCTGGTTTTTTTTGTAGTACTACTCTTTTTAATTTTTGGCATATAATTAATCATCAATACTCAAATATATTAGTTAAAAATATAAAATTTAATTAGTTGCCTGAAGTAGTTGAGTTGCTGGCCATGTATGCTGGCTAAAATTAATTGAAACTGCTACTCATCTAGCTTTTCTGATTATGATACTGTATATAATACAATATGACAAATTTGCCCTTTGTGTCAAGATTATAATATCCCACTTTATAAAAATGCATGGTGAGATGAGAAGTATATAACAGCAAATGAATGAAGAACATACAAGTCCAAGCAGGTAATGGCTAAAATGGCATCAGGCTTTCATTAATGCCTGCTGCCTCAAGGTGCAGGGCCGGGCAGGGATAAGAATTCAGATTTCATACGTCCCTTTCTGTGTCTTTGATTGAGCTTTAATCTCCATCTCCATTTACAGGATGAGGAATGTCCCGTCTTTTGAACATTTAAGACAGAAAATATAATTTCATCTATATACATTGAAAATGTTAGGTTGTAGCTTTTAAAGAAAAAGAGTACAGTGTAGCATAGTTTTAACTAAGAAAACCGAATAATGGGACAATTGATCTAAGGTTGGGATGGTTAGATATGTCAGTGAAATAGTGGTAGAGTTGTAAGTTTGAACTGTGCTGGCACTGAAAGCCACGACGCTGTGCTTTGTCTAATCACATACATACATATCTTTAATTAATTTGAAATGACGGATCCTATTCATCAGCCATGGCCATCAATGCTCAGGCCAAGAAATCCATCAAGACTCAAATAGATAATCAGCACTCCCACTTCAACCCCAACTCCAACGGTAATGCTATGTCTGTGATTCTGAATACCGCCAATATAACAAATTAAAATTTTAATATCTTCTTGTTCGCTGTTAAACCCCTTAATAACAAAAATTGGTTATGACATAATTATTTCACATTAAATCAAGTTATACATCGGCAATGTACAATTTCCGTAGTGGTAAAAATTAAGAAACACTTCTATAAAACTCGAGTAATTGTGACACATTTAATTCCGACTTATAAAAACATAAAGTGTTGTTTATGTTACTAAATTTTGATTAACGTTTCAAAAATATTTTTAATATTTAATTTGATTTAATTTTATTTTTATCGTTTTTAAAAAATTTCAATTTTACCAGTAATTAGGGATTGTTTTTTAGATCATTTAGTTAGATCCCGACCCAAGAAAGAAGAAAATAGATGATTACATATGAAAATTCATTCAACCTGTCAGATAAAACCGTCGAAACTAAATAATTCACATAATTCTCCCACACAAAACAACCAAATGAAGACCAACATATTATAATTGAAAAAAGACACCTAAAACAAAAAACACAACAAACTCCATGTAGCTCAACCCGAATCTCTACATTAAAACCAAAGTTGAGACAAGAACATCAACGTGCTGCTATAACTATATTCTTCAACCTCGGTAGGAACCACAACCAGCAGACCAGTACCAACCAAACAACGGTTACAAAACACCAACAAATAGGGGTGTCAACCCTATCCAAACCCGTAACTACTCAACTGCCCGCACTGAGGGTAGGTTTTGGGTGTACCGCCCCAAATCGCCTCACGCGTATATATATATAAAAGTAAAATTTAATTATATGATTTATTTATAATTTGTTGTAATATTTTGCATTATTCATTGTTTTGTTAAATTTATTTAGTGTTTTAATTTTTTAAAAATATTAACATTGAATGACGTTTACTTTCACTTTAGTTACTAAATTTTTAAAATCATAGGGCAAGTACCCGCATGGATAGATTAGAGTATAAGTTTTAAGTACCCGCTTATCTATTAAAATAGGGCAGGACGAGGTTGGATAGGGGGCGAAAATCTGCTCCTATCCGCCTCATTGCTAAGCCTACAACAAAGATTCTCTTCACTCTCCTCTTATTCCCATTGGAACCGAGTACAAAGCATACCACTAAGCCAACCAAGGATACATCACCAACAGAACCATTATTCTGACAAAACACTAACTCACAACATCACTGTCAAATAGTTGTAACCACAACTCAACCCAAAAACATGACGACACTATAAGGATCAAGACGAGCAAAATCAGAAATTCCGTGCTCAAGTTCATCCAACAACTCAATTCATCTAAAGAAATTAATACGCCTAACTTAAAACAAGACTCTCGCATCTTCCTAAAATATGAAATCTCGAATGCTCCTATTCAAGCTCTTACTCTCGAACCACTATACGACCAACAAATTAACAAGCATGATAGGGATTATCTATTTGAGTCTTGATGGATTTCTTGGCTCTTCCTCTTCCTCTTTTGTTTTTGTTCAACTCTTTAGCCAAGATAACATTTTCATACCTAGGTGGTAAAGCTGGATCAGTGCATAATTCTAGAGAAATACTAGGTAGGCAAAAAATATATACACAATAAGACATTTAATGCTTACTTTAACTTTTCTCTCTTAATTGAACTCAAATCATAACCTCCTAAAATATTTAATAGATACTTTAACTTTTTTTGTTTTCAGATCACATTACTATAATATAAATAATATACAATTTTAATCACCTTTTTATTAGAATTCCAAAATTAAAAAAAATTATTTATTTTAATCTACATGTTATATTTTGAGTTGCAATAGTAAATAAAGTGTCAAAAATTTTTAATTTTTTTCCTGAAGTTAATGATTTTTATTGGGTGAATGGTAAAGCATTATTTTTTCACTAATACTTAATATATTATTTTTTTATTATATTAAAGGTACATAAACTTTGAATTTTGGATGCTATAGAAATTAAGTGAGAGATACTATTGATAAAATTATATGGATGTTAATTAATATTTAAAAAACTAATATTTTTTTTTACATTTTAAACCACCTTTTTCTTTAATTAATCCAAATCATTTCTTGTTGTAAATATTTTTTTTTCCAGCTATTTAATTTTAACGTGATTATGAATTGAAACATAATCATAACTCACAATTTACTTAACATATATATGTACATTAAAATTATTAGTATTTTAGGGTGTCATATTATGTGAATAATGGATGTTACAAGAATAAAAATAAGTATGTTATTTATATGAAATTATGGATGTTATTTAATATTTGGATAATTTTTATATAAAAAATTAAAGCATTTTTCTTATTAATATCCTTAAAAGCAAAATCAAAATTGAAAATTGCGTGATTAAATTGGAACGGTTACATCACAAAAACAAAAACTAAATTAAGGTAGATGAAAATTGAAATTCAAAATCTATTAAATGCATTAAAGCAAGTAAATAATAATGAAGCTATTAAATGAAACTATTAACTTAATTTTTTTTTTTTTGCAGTTTTGGCTGATAAAATATTGTCTCCCAAACATTTTTCTAATTCTATATCTATATCTTCATGTATCTCGTTAAGTTCCTTTACATCTTCTTGATACTTTTATCAATTAGATTATGTCTTAACCCTAATTGAGTTTCTTTAATCACTTCTTTCGAGCACTTATCATCAAATAAGCATTTAGTAAAGTCTGAATTCACCTATTTGAAACTAATTGAAAAAATTAAAAATATAATTGAATAAAATTAAACGTTAGGAATATTTTTAATTTTTTTTGATAAAAATTAGAGATATAAACAAGATTTTACCCTCTAAAAGATGGTTATAAAATATATCTTAGAAAATGTTAAAGTATTTTTTGAGGTACTTACACTAAATTTGGAAATAAAAAATTGTTTAAGGTAGAAACTTGAACGAGATATACCTTAGATAGGATCAGAAATACAGTAACTAAAAATGAAGGTGGATTTTATATAAAAATCCAAATATTTCGTCATAAATCTCTAATAACTAGCTAGTAGCTAATTTCTATATCCGTAACATTTTTTCCTTAAGTTGGGAATTAAAGCTTTTCGCAAGCACTATATGTATAAACTATTCCAATCACACCTTGTGAGTTTAAATGTAATATATCTTTTCAAAAAAAAAATGTAATATATGATCTTTAGCTTGGGATAGCAGGATGTTCCATAGAATGGAATCAATTCTCCAGATAAAAAGAGCTTTAATTTGTACGTAGGTATTTTTATAAGAAACAAACGACTACTATATATACTCAGTGTGTTTTGTTCTCTGTTTGACAAATTATTAATCGAATTATTAACGGTAATTGTGATCTAAAAAATTGGACCAGCCAACAAACTTAAGCAAAAATTGGGGCTGCTTTATTAACTAAAAGTATTATATGTACTATTTTTAATTATGTGTATATTTTACCTTTGGATATTTTTTTTAAAAAAAAAAGATAGAAATATTATCATTGGTGATTCTATTTAATTTATCCAAGACCAAAGTGTTAGAAATTATGGGTGAGAGAGAGTGTGAGTGATATATGTATCTTGTTACGTACGTTAAACGTCGACACCAACACTACACACTGCCGCGAATCGCGCGGCCCACACCTCTTTTTTTGCCTCTCTTCCTTGCAATTGCAAGTGCTCTTCTTTTGTTTTTTTTGGTTTATTTGCAATCTTTTATTTTTGTTTACTAATTATCTACCAGTAATTTATACTCAACCTTTTCAACTACTCTGATCTTCCTCGCTCCCAAACAAAAAGAATCTAACATTTTGAATATCAAGGAATCAACATACATCTTGCCAAATCCAGTCAATCACTACCTATATTCAAACCTACCTAATTCCAAACTATCTTCAATTAGCTTCTACAAACTCCTATGTTTTCAGCTTTTGACAACATTCATCATGCATGTATGAATGTTGTAGGCTATCCATCGTACATCTCTCATGCATGCTCCTCATCTTTGGTGATTTCGGACTGGATTCAACTACTACTTCTCACACATGATACTTTATTATTTGCTATTCAACTTAATCAATTCTAAGAAAATATGATTTACTCATACACTACTAATGTCTTGCTAGGCACAACTGTGGAAGATTATAATGGAAAACTTTTAAAAAATTTGATATATTTGATTTAGTTATTTAAAATAATTTTTATTATTACATCTCAATTATTATTTTCATATGAGAATATCTTAATGTGAATAATAATATTTTTTAAAAAATTATTCTTTTAAATTTTACATAAATATATAATTTTTATGAGTCCCGCGTTGGATAATACTTGAAAAATAGCCTTATAAAATTTTGATATTTCTTATCACATGAGTTAGCTTTTATGGCAACGATTCTCCCAATATCTTATTGTTCATAATAATAATACTTTAATTAAGAGTCGACTAACTGAAAAGGCTACTTACGGAGGATTTTGATTAGCAAAAGATCGAATGAAGTGCCACTGAATGAAGTGTTGTAAAGTGGAGCTGTCAGGACGCCAGAAAGAGCTACCTATGGAAGCTTCTGACTAGTAGAGAGTTCTGACCGACAAAAAGCTAAGTGAAGTTGGATCGCCGATTCTTAAAAAAGATGGTATATTATGAGTCTTACATCTCATAAATTCTTACATGTGGTAATAATTCTTTTAAAATTATTTGCTCTTAACATTACCGCCGGTGACTGAACTATATATAATAATAAATCACAAATTCAGAAGCACGACACGTTTGTTGATTTACTTATGTAGTAGTCTCTTCTAAATGGTTAAGGTAAACTAATAATTGATGAAATTGAGGTTTTTTTCCATTAATTAAAAAGTAAAAAGGTATTGTCATAATAAGTACGAGCATTTTATCATGTGATGACTTCGTACTTCTAGTTCTTCAAATAAACAACATATCAAAGGAGAAGCATTTTGCAACATTCTAAAAATCAGACAAAATTAGCCGGTCAAATCAGTTTAACCAAAACTGATGATACTCAAGTTAGCTCGGTCTTTTAGTAAAACCACCTCGTCCAAAAACCTATAGAAAATCGAAAAACCATCCGATGAACATTGAGTTGGATCTAACTAGAACCCTGACAGTAGTTGTTAGATTTTCACTAAAAAAATTAGGGAAAAAGATATTTGTGTCTCTGACTTTTTAAAAATTGTATAAATTCACCCCTAACTTTTGTGAAATATATAATAACCCCTGACCTTCGAAAAAATAGTACAATTATGCCCCTCAGTTAGTTTGACTCGGCTAAAAAACTCGAAAATTGCTTATGTAGCTACTATGAAAAACGTTTGTGATTCTTATTTTTCATCATGGGAGTGATTTTGTAAGGAATTCTATTGAAAATTTTCGTTTCTTTTAGTCGAGTCAAACTAACAGAGGGGCATAATTGTACTGTTTTTT
>JASCZI010271864.1:395818-414612 GCA_036250425.1 Stylosanthes scabra
GGGATTATTAAGTATTTCACAAAAGTTAGGGGTGAATTTGTACAATTTTTAAAAAGCCAGGGATACAAATGTCCTTTTCCCAAAAAATTAAAAAGGACGAAAACCATGCCTAGCCAGTAGCCACCACATCTTCAGTAGTTCAGTCCTCAACTCTCCGGTGCTTGCATTGTCTGGAAAGCAAAATATTATATTGGTGACAATATAATAGCTAAAATTATCTATTTAACTTAATATCTATAATTTTATACATATAATTGTATTTTTATTACATATATAATTATATTTTTATTACATATTATAACATAATTAATGCTAAATAAAGTAATTTAGAAATAATTTTAAGTTGATTTTTTGAGTGTCTTTCAAATATTATTGTTAATGAAATTACTTTGTATTTTTTGTGTTTGGAGAAAAACTTAATTTAATTTTTAAAAATTTTTAATTTAATAATATATTTTTAATAAATACTTTTAAATATTATTAATTAAAAATTTTAAAATTAAATTATGTTAGACTTTACAACTCTCGTGTATAATTGAGCTTATATTATGAAACAACAATGAATTAATACAGATCGCATATGTAGTCACCGATATTTTATTTTGTTGTTTATTATAATAGTAAGTTGACTGTGGGCATGTGGATGTGGTTCTTATAAGCTACCACTTAGATTTGATTTGGAAAAATATAGTAGTAGTAGTGTAGTACCACATATAAAAATTATTTTGAATTGACAATAAGGTGTCCTTTTATGATAAAATTTAAAAGAAACCCAGTCACGGATTTCTTAAATTCAATGCACACTCTGCAGAGTCGCGTCCTCCCTCCCTAAGTAACTGTCTCTCAGTCTCACCGACATCAACATGCTCATTTCAAAACTAAATATGGCCAATGCCACGTACTCACTCTTCACTAATATACTACTAATAGTTTAATACTAGTTTAGTCTTCCGCAGAGGTTACAATTTATGGTAACGGATTGTTCTGTATTTTCTTTTGTTTTTTATTTTAAAATTAAAATTATTTCATGAAAAATATTAATTGAAAAAAATTAAAAAAACTCATTCCCACATCTTATCCTATTATTATCATTATCCCATGATGATTGGAAAGTTATATACTGTCATATTAATTAACGCGTCAGATCTAATGGATCAGTTATGGGGAAATTATTATGGTCGTCGCATCTCGACATATACATAAATGCTAGTTAAATTGTGTTCCATGCTAAGATATACGATAAAGAAATACTATATATATATATATATATATATATATTGATTAGGTTTAATTAAGTTATTTCTAGTTCAATAAAAATTACACATTAATTAAAAAAATAAAAGAAGAAAGATGAAGAAACTAAAAATAAAAAGATGATTTTGTTAAATTTAATTGTTAAAAGTACTTTTACACCGAAATATTTTTGGTTAACAAAAATCATGGGGAGCCAATGACTACAGGAATTGAAGAGAGCCTGCGAAGATCTACATTTATAATAATAAATATAAATAAAAATTGGTAGGCATAGGTCAACATCTCCCATCCTTCCTTCTTTTTATTTCCCTTATATTTATTTATTTTATTTTTTGGTGAACCAACATCCCATTCCCATCTCACCTTTTTTTTTTTTAATTTTTACTACACTATACTCTTTTTTTTAATGGAAAAGTCAAGACGTTGAATTGTGAATGCAGTAGAAGATCATCCGCTCTTTCAGCATGTGTTTACATCTAACCAATTTTAACCATATATAAAACCTTAATATGTTTATGATGAGTGAGCTTAATTTATGAAAATTGTAAGAATAATGTAATAAGAGAGAGAGAGAGAGTAATAGTTAAGATATAAAGAAATAAAATGATAATAATAAATTAATAATAATTTGTTGATTGTTGAATGAATTATAAGTGACGAGATGGAAGAAGGGCGTTGGAGCATGTGGCGAAGTAGTACAAGTTATGAGGAAAACTAATAATATAAGTGGGGATTAGCGGGTACTGCGGGTTTATGTTTCACGTGGTACTGCCCAACACCTCACATACAAATACATGGACTTATTATTCCCTTTCATTTTCATTTTCTCTATTTAACAAACTCTAACTATAAAATCAAATCAAATTGAATTGCACTTGCAGTAGATGTAAGTAAATGCCTAAGAATCAGATAAAGGATGAAAAAATTAAATAAATTATCTGAGTTTGATTCTAGAACCAATAGGAATTAATAATAAGATGGGAATTTTTTTAAATACAATAAAAAAATTAATGTGTTTTTAACAATCAATCTTAATAATATATATATATATATATATATAATTAAAATTAATTAACATCAACGACTAAAGATATAGAAATATCTAATTCTTGATTATCTAATTAAAATCAACGGTTAAAAATAAAATAATATTTAAAGTTAAAAATACTTGAGTTCTCGATTATACTTGAAACGTTTACAACAAAATGTGTTAGTTTTAGTGAAATAAGGTAGTGTTTGATTACAAACATCGAGAGACAGACTCAATATCGTATTTGTTGGATAGAACTTGAATTAAAATTTCAATTTCAATCCTCAAAATTCTAATATTTTAAATATCTCCAATTAGGAGAGACTGTGTAGTAACTACACGGAGATTGAATATACTCATTCAATCTTAAAGTTTTCAATATTAGCATTTGTCTCTCCTTTATTGATTTAATTGAATCTTTATTTTCCGATATCTGATCTATTTCTTAATAAATTTTAAACCAAATATAATAATAAACTTAGTTCAGTATTAGTGTCTCAATTTCAATTTTTCACATCAAACGCAATCTAAGGTAGAGTTTGCTTTCAAAGACTGGAACTGAGATTAGGGGACTGAGACTCAGTATTGTGTTTAGTTGATAGAATCTAAGAACTAAAATTTCAGTCTCAGTTTTCAAATTTCAGTATTTTCAGTACTTTCGAATAGTAGGGACTGTGAGACTGGAGACTAAAACTGAAATTAAAACTTTAAAAAAAAATTATTCAAATACTCTTATTTAACATTAAAGTTTTCATTACTAATCTTTGTTATTCCTTCATTAACTTAATTTAATTTTTATCTCTCAGTCTATATCTTCTTATAAATTTTAAACCAAACACAATAATAAATTTAATTTAATATCAATTTCTAAATTTCAATATTTCAATTACACTTAGAGTCTCTCTTCCAAACGCTAGGTAATAGAGAGGGGCTCAAATAATGAATGTTAGATATAAGTAGCCGTCAATTGACTCCATTGGTGTTGGGTCTCAACTCTCAACTCTCAAGTCACAGTCTTACGTGAAATCCCATCACATATATACACACACGCCCCACTGCCAACATAACCAAACTCCAAGTTCCATTTTTCTTTCTCTCTCTCTCTCTCTTCTTTTTTTCTGTTATCATTTTTGTCCTCCATTCTCATCATCAACAGTGCACCTTCATTATGGTTTGAGCACATGCATCACACAAGTGACTACTAGTTTTCAATTTGGGGGGGTTCAAGATCAGAAAGCCTCAAAATTTATGTGGCCATCGATATGTGGCCGTTGTTACGCTTCCGAAGCAGTAGCAAGAAGAGAATCCTCTATGTTCCCATGGTGCTAGTGCTTCTTGTCACCGCTCTTTTCTTGCAGATTGCTGCCATTCGTGTATTCCCCCGAGGAGATGCTCCGCCCCACGTCGAATTCAGCCACCGCATTACGGCGGCTACCAAGATCGCCAACAAAGATCTATTCAATAAGTACTTCAATAATAATAGTAATGGAAGAACAACAGCAACAAGGAACAAGAACACAAGAACCCAAAAGGGGTTTGATGAAAGCAAAAGAAGAGTGCCCAGTTGCCCAGATCCTCTTCACAATTAACAAGTAGAGAATTCCCATCCAAAATTTTTCATTTTTTTTCTTCGGGTTTTTTTTTATTATATATTTATCCAAAATACCCACGTTTTTCTCATCATTTTCTCTTGCAGAATATGAGGGAAAACCGGGGGTATTTTGGTATTATTATTAAATTTAGAACAACAAAACTATTTCTTCTTCATTATTCCCTTCCTCGTCCATATGAAATGATTAATTATTATATATCTATATGCTTAGCTTTGTATATAGAATTATTTGCCGAGCTAAGGGACAATGTTGAATTTTTTACAGTCTTTCTTTTTTGTTAATGGTGCCTAGAATTTCTGTAATTGTGCTACTTGAAAGCTGCAAACAGGACCCTTTGCTTTTCTATTTAGCCGTTTTTGCTGAGTGACATGATAATTGATATGTATATATATATGTATGTATAGCTAGAAGTCTAGAACAATAAGAAAGCAATTATGTTATCCCAATGCAGAAACATTAGTACTGCTCTATTTCCCCCACTGTCAACGACAAGGAAAGAGTGTTGAATTGTTCGGTAAAAGTAGTAGTAAAAGCTAATAACCTTTATAGAAGATTTGAGTGCACATTATGAAAAAGTTTCAAGTATATCGGTGTACCGGTATACCTATAATCGATAACCGTCATTTTAATTAAAAAAAATAAAATATATATATATATTAAAATCAATGATTACAGATTATACAGGTATACCGGTATATTTGTATACCTGAAAATTTTCCTATATTATTCTGGGTCTATCATCTATATTTAGCTGCATTCGGTAAGCTTTTCTAACCTTGCGGTTCTTTCTCTCTCACTTCCTTAGCACATTGGGTATTGTTTTCTATCAAGAAAGTATTGGTAATTAATAAAAAATAGTGAAGAATTAATTAATTTATATTTTTTTAAAAATAAAATATTTAAAATTTAAAAGAATAGAATATTCAATTTAAGTTGTTAGCTAATATTATATGTATTGTTGTTTGTTTATTTCTTCTTTTCTCTTCTTTCCTTTTAAAAAAATTTGAGAAAAGATCTGATTTGGAATCTGATCCACGCTAACTTGCATCAGAAAATCTTGGCCGTTGGTTTTCACGGACTTATACAACTAGCCATATTTATTTGCATTTATAATAACGAAAGTGCTGTCCATTTATTTGCGTGTGAATATTGGCCAGTTGGTCTGAAAAAAAATAGGCCTTCTTTTATTTCTTCTTAGTTGTTGGTTGGAAAAAGTAGTAAAGACCTGCCATCAGATAAAATTGAAAGCTAAAATTTAATCCATGCCAGCAACTGTCTCTCTAAGCTTAGTAATGTGAATTATCACTTTGCTTAGGTATTGAACATTTGGAAATACAATTTGTAACATCATTGGATATATGTACGTAAATGGTCCCATGACAATCATAGAATAAATTCTAATAGCCACATATTTAAATTGAGTCAATCTATAGCTCAATAAGAATTTGGAGTTGAGTCAAATATTTTAGATTGAGCGTTACAATCTTTTGGGGGATAAAATTGTTGAGTACATAGAAAAACAGCGGATTTTACAGCCATGGTCCTTGCATAGGTTTCCTATATTGGAATTGCTTGCACTCATGTGCATGTTGCATGTGCTTCTGTGCATGCATTAAGTTCAACGCTAGAGAGTAGCTCATCTTTGGTATTTGAGGGGGGCATTCCATATGCGGTATTCTGGTTTTTACTTTTTAGTCCAACCAGCACTTCAATTGCCCTTTTCTTTGATTTTGATATATATCTCACCACCCACATGATTTTGTAAAATTGTATCAAAATTTTAATCCCCCTCTCTCTTTTTCTCTCCCCTGCCCAAATTCTCTTTCTTCTGGTTCATTTTTGGTAAGTTTAGAGATAGCATCTCTTTTATTTTTCCTTGGTTATATGTTTTTCTCGTAGATATATAATTATTTATATTACTTCTTTCTATCGGTTTAAATTTTTAGGAGAAATGATTTAATGGAATAAATATGAAGAGGGTTACAACTAATTTAACAGTTGACTTAAAGGCAAATGAGAAATAGAAGTGCCTACATGGATCTAATATATATACATAATACATGAGGGCTTGATGAATAAACTATGAGAAATTTCAACACTATAGAAGCGATGTAAGCAAGCAAGGGAAGTGAATTATTGTTGCTAAGCATCTTTTGAAATCTTGAATTATTGGTGATGTGTGGGTAGTGGTAGTGCTTAATATATGCATGCATGATGGCAACATTACACGGATAGAGTATTGATTAATTTGGTAACATGATTAATAATTTAATCAACTCACGGTCGTCTTGTGCCCGATCAAGAAAATGACCCTAATCAAAACAAAGAAACACCATCCCTATATATGATTATTGATTAGACAACTAAATTTCCCTGGCAATAAAGGATAATATAGTAATCTTAGGTTCATCTCTATTTCGCTGTAAATAATAATACAAATGAAGGGGTTGTTTCAAACGTGGAGTTCGTGTAATTAAAGTTTTTTTGCATAATAGGATCGCACTGGTTTGAAATAATAATAATAATAAAAAAAAAAGATATTAGGTGGAGTTAGAAAGCTTGGTTTGTTTTTTGTAATTGCGTTAGTGTCTGGTAGTAAGAAAAGAGATGGATGCATTATTGAAAAGGCCAACATAGAGAGAAAAAGTGTGATTTGGTTGAATTCAAGGGAATTGCTTTATGGTGTAAGGTTTTGATTTATGTGTTGGAGGTACGTTAGAGCAAAGCCCAGAGATTAGAGAAGAGAACAAATTAAGGGCGGGGTTCTCGTATTCTGGTATTTTGGGTGCTTATGAGAAAGAAACTGAAAATGGCAGGGAAATCGATGTAGCAAAGCGCCACGTATTATGCGGCGAAGAAGATGTTTTCGTTTCTATTAAAAAGAAAATTAAAAGCTGCCACTGTGATTCGTAGTCTGCTAATTTGTCTTGTTGTATTTTGGATTTGGAATCAAATTGACTCACTCACTTCCTCTCTCTCATTCGATATATGCATGCTTAGCTTATAGACAAGCTCACAAGTTATCTCTTCGATGCATTCTCTACCCAGTTGCATTTCTTTCTTACTTTCTTTTGCATCATTTTATATTGGCGTTTACCATTTGCTTCTCTAGTCATTAATTATTGTGAGACCAATATTCCCATATACATACGGACCTTTGCCATTAATTTCCCATATCATGATATTTTAACCAGCTTTCAACATTCACATGGGTTGCTGCCTGGGATATACAATTATACATACCCTAGAAAGCTATAGCTATAGTTATGACTTATGAATGCTCACCTATATATAATATAAATATAAATATATTATTGACCATCTACAATTATAACTCATTGATTGGATATATAGATGTGTAAAATTTGGGCTACCAAAGAGACAATAACATGATTTTGATGTATGTATGGGCTAAAGCTTTCATATACATATATAAAATCTTGCATACTAATAATGAGTTGTGAGTTGTGACCACTTTCACCAAAATTTGCCTGCTACGGTATATATATAGTTGCCATCCAAGGGCCACACATTTATGTGCCAAAGCCAAATCTGCAGCCTTTTATATATCTTTTGTGGATGTAAAACGATTAAAAAGAGGAAGATCCATATGGTAACTATTTTTTTATTTATATTATTTTTTTTAATTCATCATTCTTACTGCAAAACTACCAATGAGAAAGACTAGTCAAGTTAGAAAATTAAATGGCTTTATTATAAATGCATTATTAGTAGAGAACAGGAATTTTCATATATGGTAGATCAACTTTGAAAATGAGCCATAAATGTTATTGCTGTAAAATTTCATGTCTTTTTAGGTAGCAACAAACAGAAAAAAACAGAAGCAGAGAACGTAAACCATCCTAGCAGGCTACCAAAGGGCGCTTGTTCTCTGTACTTAGTGAAAACTTAAAAGCTTAATAGAACTACCTACTTCAACCAACATATCATTCTAGCAGTTTGAGAATTAAGATTCTTCACACAAAAATCAAGAGACTTCTGTACCAGTGCCTCTCCTCTTAAGAAACTTTTATTTTTTGTTTTTCCAAATTGATTTTTTTGGTATTTTTTTTTCATAATATTTTTTTTTTACTTAAATAATCCATGAGGCAACCTCCTCATTTGCTATCTGCACTAACTCCTCCGCCACAAATAATCCAGATTCCAAACTGAATGAAAGCACTTCTATTTTTTATGGGCCATAGGTACGTATTTGTTAGAATGACATCAAACATGTACCAAAGAGATAATATGGCTTCAATGTTGTTTTGTTTGCCCAAATGTTTGAATCCACCTAAAGTGGGCAAAGTGTTAATAATAAGCCCAAGGGCTAAAGGCCTACACTGAAACAACGTACTTGTCCCTACTTGTCCCAAAAATATACAGTTTTCTTTTCTGGTGTCTAAATACTTTTTTTTTTCTTTAATATGAATATGAATAACAAAACAAGCTTATATGCCTCACGTCCAAAAAAAAAAAAAAAACAAACAAAGGTTATATGCCTAAGCTAGTTATATTTTTTTTTTTAAAGAAAACGTAATTATCATTCAAAGACAGCCATACGGCACTTACAGATACAGAAAATATTAATTTTATATCGATAAGAGGAACATAAATATCCTATAAATTGAACTATAGTCTGAGAGGAGGCGCAACCTTCATTACTGAAAATCTTAATGGGCAGAAACAAGGATATCTCTGGATCCTTTTTGTTTCTTCATGAATACATACGTGCTGCAACGTAGTAGGATACATCTTCTTCTTTTCCACATAAAAATGAAAATTTTATAAATCTAAAGCTCTGAACGAAATCACATCTTCATTGTGTCTTCCTTCCGGATCTGACTAGATCCAAGTCTCCATCATCACAACCAAAGTAGCCATCATGGAATAAAAGCACTACTAAAATGGAGGAAGTACTACCTTAAAGGGGTTATTTTTAGATCTAGATCTGGATCTGAGATCTGGACTGCATCTGCAAAGAAAAGAAAAAAGAAAAAGAAAAAAAGAACCCAGAAAGAAAAGAAATGAAAGAAGTGAAGGAAATAAAAGGGAAGGAAGAAAAGGGGGAATGGGAGGGGAAGATGGTCAAAAAGAAAAAATAAGAAGAAAGAGGAAAGTGATAGTGAGAGAGAGATGGAGAAAAGGGGTAGAGGGAAGGGAATTAAAGAGAGGTTGGGAAGAGGAGGAGAAGGAGAGGGCCACCGCGCCTATGAGGCGGAGCGGCAGCAGCGGCCCTCAAGGAAGCTGCTGCAAGGAGGGGACGAGGGTTGCTGGGTAGAGAGAGAGCGCTAGAGTAATATTCTCCTAATGCATTAGTTATATTATTTAACAATATGTTTCTATACATTTAACTTATTTTACTCAATACCAAAAAAAAAATTACTTATATATTATATTATAAATATGTTTCAAGATAACTTTGTGTTGCATAATTCAAATTGATGTTATATATTTTCATACTCTTTGTTAATGTAGTCACCAAAATAGAAAAGTATAGATAATTAATATTTTTTTAACAAATAAATCAGCCAACAAAAAATAGAACATCCATAACCATTATTTATAAAACGTCTCTCTGCTTGGATTAGCGTTTGTGAAATTGAGGTTTGAGTAAACTGAATTCTATAGAATTGATTTTGGATAAAAGTAAGTTTGTGCCATCATGATTTATGTTTGCCAATCCTATACTAAAATTGATTTTGATAAAGTGAATATTGTTTAGATAATATTAGATAAAATTACTTTTTGATAGATAATTATTTTAAAGGACATGACATTAAATTATACTATTATCTTTTTAAGTATATTTAGTTTTTTTTTTATATTTTCTAATATGTTTTTTATTAAATACTTTTTTTTAGTACTCTTAATACTCTTTTTTAGTATTTATAATTTTTCACTATTATTATTATTTACGCTAATTTTTTATTTAATTAGCTAGATTAAACCAATAACATATTTAAAGGATATGATTGAAAAGGAATAAAATAGTTCTATATCGATAAAACTCCATAAATAAAATAATATATAACATGTTTGAACATTAGAGAAAGTTATTTAAAAAGTAACAAAAAGTATTAATAAAACTGTGAAGGACATAATTAGTAAATCGAAAATAAATTTTTATTTAATTAATAGCCTAAGATGAAACGAAGAATACAAAAATTAGAATTTTTAATTTTGAGAAAACGTGATTTAGATACAAAATCACATCTACCTTTAGAGAAAAAAAAGGGCTAAACAAAAAATATAACTTTCCATAAAGCCTAATTAGGAGCATATAATCAGGCTTATAATTATTATCTATCCTCTTTAGTTTAGACATATACAAAGATGAAAGAGCTCCAACTATTACTAATAATTTAGATCATTTGTATTCCATCAAAGATAACTAATTATATTAAGTATTAACATTTATGATTTACCAATAATTACATGGTCTCATAAATCATCTTCTACGTTTCAAGTTTGAAAGTGAGCTGTGTGGGTGGGTACAGGAGGAATGACCCACCTTGATTAAAAAAGTGTCTTTCAAATAACTTTAGTGACTATTAAAGGCTAATCATTTCGCTTGGGTACTTGGACATTGAAGGATCTACACACTATGCACTACTTACACTCTGATGGTTTTAACTGAGAAATCGAACTCCACATAGTCTTATCCGAAATCCTTCTTGTAATGACAAATGGTTGCAATTCCGTACTATCATTTTCAGAATATTTTTATGATATTATTTGAATTTCAAAATCTAATCATGTAATCGATGTTTTATTAGTTTAACTTTGATGTATTCATGGGATAAAATATTATATTCATGATCTTGGATAATCAATTATCATATCAATAAAAAATGATATTATTTTTTTAACGTGACATTATGTAATTAAATATTGTGAAATACATTTTCACTAACAATATATAAAAATTAAATTTTTTATATTTTTTATTTAATTTGAAATTAAGTGTAGAGAAAATTATTTTTTGAAGCGGTGAACAATATGTGTGTATATGTTAATAATTATACTATATTTATTACATAAAAAAGGAAAACTATTAGGAATTTTTATTAGCCAAACAATTAGGGAGTAATGAGTTTGTTTTATTTTTTGGGTAGGCTTCCGTTTTCATGTGTATGTTGGCTCCCTATGCGCTATATACTGAGCTCAGTAGCATAGTTGATAAAAAAAAAAAGAATAATGTTAGGGAGTCAATGTTACGGAGCCCGAATTAGTGGGTGATAAAAGAGAAAAGAGAAAAGTAAGAAAAAGTCTATTTATTACTTATTGACTAACAAACTATGGGCTCCCTTAAAAAATCCCCTACTATATAAAAGGTGAATAATAATAGATTTTTTGATCGGCAAGTGTCCAATTTAATTGCTTGAAAAGTGTCATTTAAGAAAAACAAAAAAAAAGTTGTTCATTGGACAAGTGTCCAAAATAATATTAAAAGTGTGTAATTCCAAAAATAATTTTAAAAATATTTCATGATGCTATTAACATTAAGGGCGTCTTTGTAATGATGTGAAACTGATGTTAACGGATTATTTTAAAAGTTAGTAATCACAATTATTGATTTTTAAGACTTAGATGTATATTTGTTTGTGTATGTCATCTTGTTTAGCGTGTAAATATATCTTAAAAAGTGAAATTTAAAATAAGATGCGAAAAGTCAATACACCTATTTATACATTAATCAATAAAGTAGCTTAAATTAAAATAGAATTGTGCTGGCGCAAAAGCACGGGATGTATCATAGTTATTAATAATGTTAGGTAAAAAAGTATAAAGTTGATTAATGGTTGTTTTAAGTTTTAGATGTTCTATAATTTTTATTATGGATGTTCTATAAGCAGTGGTTATGAATGCTTTATTTTTTGTGGACTAATTTATTGGTTAAAAAATTATTAATTGTCTATACTTTTTCATAAATTAATTACCTAGTCTAGTAGTTAATTATTTAATTAAAAAATATGTGAATTATTATATATACGAACATTTTTATAAATATATGATATTAATTTGGCAGCTGATTTTTTTTTTATGAATCTTATAATTTTGTAAAATAAATTCATGATGTTGCTACCTTTTATTTAAATTTACAAATTATTAATATTTAAATAATATTGATTAATACCATTGTTTTAATAGAATATACTAGTAAAAATATCGCTACTTTGTCATCTTCTCTTTCTGTATATTATTTTTTTTGTGTCTTTCTCTTTCTATATTGGATCTAATAAAAGCGAATTACAAGAATTGGATAATCACGCAACTAAAGCATTTTTGTAATTTATTTTTTTAGGTAATAATATTGATTTGCAAATACTATACCCTGAACTGAAGTTCTACAAAATTATTAGTTCGTAACTTACATATTAGATCCTGCAAATTAAATATCCTGGGACGAACAATTTCCATTTTAAGTGTGTTGGCAGAGACGAACGAGCTAAAACAAAAAATTATGATTAACACGTTAAAGATAGATAGTAGGATAATTTGATTATTGGCCTGTATTGGCAAAATTGTTATATACAAAGAAGCATGTAAAGGAAAACAACATGATTAGTGATAATCTATCAAGTAGCAAAAGATTAGCTACCATCATTTAACTTAACATAAAACTTAAAGGTAGAGGTATCCATAGATAATGCTTTTGGTAGCACTTTATTTATTTAGCAATCAAGGGAAATGGCGGTACTGTTGGTGGTGCGGCAAAGGAAGCTCTCTTGACGAATCTCCCCTTCATTCTGGGCCTCTTCTCAGCATTCAATTTCCTAACCTCGTACCTTATTTTCTTGGAGAACAACCTTGTTCGGCGCTTCTCTCTGTACCTTGACACTCTTGCCTCTCTTCCCCCGTCTCCCAACATTAGTGATGATGGGTTACACCCCAATCCAATCAATTCACCATAACCATGATGAACCTCTGTTCCCCCTGTTGCCTGTTCAAATTAAAAGAACAACAAATTAAACCTTGTTAACATATATATAGCCAAAGCAGATAGTCTGTAGTATATAAATTAAAACTATATATACCATGGTATGAGGCCAGCAGTCATGGAGATCCAAGTTTGGTTTTTGACCGGTAGTCCACGGTGATTTATGGGTACCACCCCACGCATTGATTACTCCCTCGTAATCCAGCTGGAGCAATATCTTCCTCTTCTTCTTATCATTAATTGCATCTTCATCGTTTTCTTTGACCTTCTCCTTATCTATCTCTTCATAGTCAAAGCTCAACTCAAACGTCCCTTCTCTTCCAATCTCCATCACCACCTGATTATCTCCCTCCTCAAGCTTGCAACCACTAGAAGTAGCATCCATATGTTCCTGTTCCATTTCCACCTTCACTGCCTTATTATCATCATTATTCCCACTGCCGACAGAACACTCCCAAGATTCCTCCTCCTTGTTATCAATGAGCCCAAGCTCTTCCATCCCAATGCACTCGTTCTCCATTCCCCTACCCAACAAGCTCTCCACATCAGCCGCGAACTCAGCAAGCTCAGCTTCCGATGGTAGAAACCCATGCAAGTGAAAACCCAAAGATCCCTTGCTCTCTTCACTCTCCTTCTTGTTATTCTCAGCAGGACTACTGCTGCCTAGCTCAGCTACAAATGGATCAAATACAGGAACCCTATAAAGAAGCTGCTCCTCGTTCTCTTCATGGGAATTCACTTCATCCGAGCCCTCTCCCTCTTCCGGAACCAGATGAAAAGGGTGCTGGTTGTTGCGGCTCCAAGAAGACTTGGATGTTCGACGAGTTGAAGAAGATGAATTATTACGATTACTCCGGGGCGTCCGAGCTTTCTTTGTAAAGCCATGGTGCCAGGTGGGAGCAGAGGTACCGTTGATGGGTTCTGAATCCTTGGAAGAGAAAGAGGAGGCAGATTTCAAACGCAGCCTCTCATGCCTGCGAGCAAGTGGGTTAGCAGAGTGAACAGAAGAGTCGCAAGCTTGGCAGAGGAAAGCATCGTCGGCAGCACAGTACCATCTTGCTCGCTTTGTTATGCAGCTATCACATGCTCTTGCGGTTTTTCCACCGACGGCGTTTGCCACGTTCTTACTGGACGGACTCATCACAAGAAGAGAGGAGAGGAGATGATTGTTGTTGTTAGGGGTTCAAAACTTGAAATTGAATTCAGTGTTCTTTGATGATACTTTTGTTATTTAACACCTGGCACTAAGAAAAAAGGAAGGGAATGGGAGTACAATTATTTTAGTCTTGATTGAGAGACGAAAAAGAGAGAAGAGTATGTGGAGTGTGACCCACAAGGATGCGCTTTTGCAGTGCATTTAACAGCGAGAGATCGTTCGAGTTTGCACTTTTGGGACCTGTTAGAGGGCCCCACTTGGATTGGTGTGGGTGAGGGCCTTATCTACATTCTCATTGGTGGATTTAAGAAAGTTCATCCAAATCCTTGCCTTCTCATTGGTTCCCTTTCTCATTAGAAGGATTTCGGGTGCTAAGTGCTAACTCCTCACCCATCATGTCTTTTTGATCACCACCTCCCTCCTGTTTCTCTCATCTCTCACAAGTCACAACTAATATTTGCACTATACTAAAATTCATGTGTATCAAAAAAAAAAAAAAAAATTCCATGTAAATACTTATCGTTGCCTCTCACAATAAGTTTAAATGACAAAATGAGTACCTTTTTATTGCTAATATTTTGGATTAATTCTTTATTTTTATACTGTTAGAAATAAGATTAATAATTAAAAGTATTAAAGAATGAATTTAATTATCTTTTTAATTTTACAAAGTTGAACTTTGTTTAAATTTTATCTAATTTATTAATATATTTTTTAGTATTTATAGTTTGTTCTTTAAGTTACCTTGAATTACAGTATTATTATCTCTTCAAAACATTTTATATGCTGTTTTTCATTCTTTGTGTCTATTTTTAATTATTATGTTTTATAATTTCAAAGAGTACTTAATTAATTTTTTCCTGTTATATCATTTATTATTAAAATAAAATAGTCATGCTACATGTACACTTGTTAAACCAAATAAATCTGCACAAAAAGAATATTACTATTATAACGGACAGAGAATTTAAAAACAAACGAACATGTTTTGTATATATAAAACTTGTTTGCAGTAACAATTGGTTGAACTTGGTTGGTAAAAAGAGATGTACACTTAAATTAATTGAAAATAAAAATATAAAAGATTAAAAATTAATAAAAAGAGAAAACAATATTAAGGATATATTTGTCTTTGTTTTTTGATTCGTTATATTTTAAATAAAACTTAATGATGGTCTTATTATTTCTACACAACTCTAAAATATTTTTGTTTAACTTTAAATTATAAATCGTAAAATATAAATCCTTAAAAAAATGAAATTGTTAGAATTTAAAAAAACTATGCTAAAAAATTTAAAAATTACTTTTTTTATACATTTCTTTTTAAGATAGGGTATGTATTTTACCTTAATTGTCATAAAACGCCATATGATGATGTTAATATGATTGTTTAGCTAAATGTATAGTGTTACAGAATCAACATTAGGAGAGCTATTAAAGAGCTAATAATTATAATGCTAGGTAATCAATATAAAATCAAGTAATATTAGCAAACAATTTATATTGGATGTTCTATTTCTTTAGGTTTTGAATGTTTTGTTTATAGGTTTCGGATGTTCTATTTCTTTTGTTGATTGTTGATTGCTTTAGGTTTCGAATGTTCAATTTTTTTTATTGTGGACGTTCTATAAACAATGTTTATAGATGTTTTATATTTTGTTGGCTTATTTGTTGGTTAGAAGAATATTTGTTACCTATATTTTTCCTTATTTATAACTCATATATCAAATATTAAGTTATCATTCAAAATTTATATGAGTATATGTTGATTTTCTATTGGTTATAATATGTTGGTTTTTAGTTTTTTTCTAGCTTAAATATTGATTTCTATTAACTAAATAAAATGAGTTGAAATCCTAAAAGTGGAAAAACAATTCTTCGACAGACATTAATCAATTCACACTATGTCAATCAAATTCTAAAAAATAAACCAAACATCAAAATAAATGAAATCAATGATAAGTACATAATGAGGCAGAAGAAAGAATAATTGAGTGGATCTAAAATTTCTTTTATCTGCAAGATGCTTGTATTCCAATTTCTTGAAAATTTAGAATGAGACTGTTTTGTAAGTTTATCTTGGTCCAGAGTTACCAGGTTTGGTTTGGGTTGTGCGGTCCCAATATGCAACATTTCTCTTTCCCTTCCTCTTCATATTTCTTTGGCCTTTTCCCAATTATTTCTGCTTCGACATTATGTGACTGCGTTGCCATTGCCCAATCCAACCATGCCAACACAAATTAACCCCTCATTATTACTAAATAGCGTGTAATTTAATTTGGAAACACAAGTCTACTATATATGCTCACATCCATGTTGCTATTTAATATTTATCGTAATTTTCTTGAATAATCCAATATTAGAATAGATTGTAGTAGATCCTGTCATCAGGGTATTTCAATCAACTAGTCCATCTAGTGCCCAAGTTGCATATTGATAGAAAAGTATCGCACATAATCATTGAATAGTTCCATGATAGATGGAATATCATTTATGTATGTGCTCTTTAATTAAAATTAATAGTAAATATAAAAGGTGTTTTAATTAGTGGCTCGGGAAAGAAGGAAAGAAATTCTAAATGGATAAACAAGAAATTGGAGTTTACGTATACAAAAGACGCATTAATTAGGGAGTTGACAAGTCATGCATATGTGATTAGTACAATATAAATTTGGTTATCATTATCGCTACAATGGTTTAGAAAAAAAAAAAACAAAACAAAAATAGAGACGAATGGATGGACATAGTTATAAAATGGTGACAAGTTAAGATAAGAATTTGGCTGTAGTTAAATCCAGCAAATTAAAAGGGATATTTATAGTGATGGGGAGACTTGTGAATTCATACAAAAGGCTCCAAAGTCCAAAGAGGAGCCATATGGAAATGCAAGTAAGGATATAATGCGATGGGAAATATGTCGATAAATTCCACAACTGTGATAAGGACTACCTATTGCAATCCATTTCCTCTCTCTTCCCACCCCCACATGTATTTATGTCCAATTGGAATCTTATTAGTTATTTCGTTTATCCTTAGCTTGTGTTTTCATAACTGAAATAATCAAAGTTACATTTCGAGGTCGTTTTAGGTTTATTATGCTGTAGTTATTGCCTGTAAATTAAAAGAAATTTCAAGAGGAATAATTGCCCTATGTAAATTGAGTGTTTGCCAACTCCGAATCATTAAGAGAGTAAAGTTCGAACTTATTAAGGAATTAATTTCTTTTAATTAACAATGAATCAACAAAGTAGAAGTTAAATCAAAATAATAAAAAAGTGGATTTTTTAAAAAAATATTAGTTAATTATTAGCGAAAAAAAGGTGTAATAATTTTCAGTATAGGATTATGATGTATACGATTACGAAGGCTATTTTTTTTTTTTTTTACACTGGAGGCCCTAAGGCCGAAAAACACGAAGGCTATTTCTTTTCGACCTTTCTTATGGGTTTTTTATTTTCAGTATTATCTTATGGGTTTTTTTTTGTGTGGAAAGTCTTGAACGATGGAATAGTTAGGTTAATAGGTTTAGTAGAACAACTTGGGCTATTGGGTTATCCCTTGTTTGTGGGTTTCCCTTAGAGCCCATCAAGAGTCAGTCTTCTTAATTTTTTTGGCTTTTTTATTTAATTTTTAAACAAACATCTTTTTTTTGTCATAAATTGGGTAATTCTCAATTTTAAATTTGACAACACGTACCCACTTACTTATCCACACTATTATAGATTCTAAACAAGCATAAAAACCCGTGCCTTGCACGGGTAAAAATACATGTATACTAACATCATATATGATAATATCATTTGTAATGAATATTTATATTAATTATTTATTTTATTCCATCATTTTAATAAATTATTATTTAATATTTAACTTTTAAATAGTTGATTTCATTTTGTTTAAGTAATATTTTTATATATTAAATTCGTATATCGAAATAACTAAAATAAAATTATGACTTTATTATATATTGTAATTTTATTAAAGTTAAAAATACTACTAATTGTATTTTCAATAATATTTTCACTATAGCTGAAGGGAAAAAGTTAAAGATTAGATGACATTTAACCCTTGATGTAAATTTTTGTAAAGTTTACTATAGTTTGATACAATTTTTTACTAAAAAACAAAATTTTTGAAAATTTTTTTTTATATATCTTTAGAATATATTATAAAAAACACAACCTGACTTTTCAATAATTTAATAGTTTAATATATTTATATGACTTTAAAAGTAATTATTTATTTCTATATATATGACAATACATGATTGATTGTCTGTATAAAATTTTTTTAGATTAACAATATATATATAAAAACTAAATTTAACTTAATAACTAATTTCATAAAATACTCAACTGATTTAATTTTTTTATTCAATAAAATCAAAGATTTGTTATATTGCATAACTCTATTGTTATTATACTTAATATCGTCAAATACTTAAATGGTTTCAATTTAAACCTTAGGTCTCAATTAGTGAACCTTAAAGTTAGCATGATTAAATTAACCACCGTAAATGCTAACCACAATACAACTTCTTTCATTCTTTATTTGTGGTATTAAATCTATATTTCATAAATGTTATAACAGCTTGTACAAAATGAAAACTATTGTTGTAACCAATGTATTTTGTTGTAATTAAAAAGACACAAAATAAAATTTTATGTGAGAGAAACTTAAATTCATTAACAAATATTTTCATAAACAAAATGTAGAATTAATTGAGAACCATATAATTAATAAATAAAAGAATTATTATTTTCAATATTTATAAAGATTTGTTATTTGATGAAAAAA
>JASCZI010271865.1:1050-31122 GCA_036250425.1 Stylosanthes scabra
CCGTCTTGTTGCTGATAAACTTGAAGAAAAGCCTGTCGATGAAATGGTGTCTCATTTAGCAATACAAGCAGATCATAAATATCAAGCGCAGCCGATGGCTGACCTAGAATCAAAACGGTTGGTTGAATCTAAATCAGGCAGGCATGATCTGAATGCATCATTAAAAAATAAGCGTAGTTTACCTCAAAGGAGAGTTGCCAATACATCCAAATTACATGGCTCACCAAAGTCTAGTAGGTTGAATAGCATTTCTGCCCCTTCCGAGGATGGTGGTGAACATTCCAGAGAAAGTTGGGAGGTGAAGACCATCAATTCAAGTGGATCTTCAGCTCACGGCACTAAAATGACCGAAATTATCCAGAGAAGGGTATGTGTCATTAACTGACTTTCTTTTTTAATGTATTTTTGTATAGTGGTTGGAGTGGATCTTTGTGTGTGTCGTCAGAACAGGAATTACTATTTTTCTAAGCTTAATTAACAATAAACCAGTAATAGTTTGATGCCAAAGTAAGACTTCACCATGACAAAAGACTGCTGCATTTTGTTCCTGTTGTCTTATGGTAGGTCATCTGTAAATAATACTGTAAGCCCTTGCCTAGGCTAGTGGCTTGCCCTAACCTTTGTTGGAATGGAGCAACCTTTCTCCCCTATGCTTCCATGTACCAAATATAATCAAGGGAAAAGAAATGAGTATAATTTCCTTAGGTATCTGGTTGGAGGTATATTTTTTTGTTGGCTACCTGGCTGCAATCCTGTAAATATTTTTCATGTTACTTGTCTCCATAGATGTTGTCTAAACGATAGTATCTGCTTGGTAAGTATCTTTAACTGTTCAAACTCTTACAACTTCTGCATTTGCAGTGCAAAAATGTAATTAGCAAGTTACAAAGGCGAATAGACAAGGAAGGCCAACAAATTGTACCCTTGTTAACGGATTTGTGGAAGAGAATCGAGAATTCTGGGTACAGTAGTGGATCCGGGAACAGCCTGTTGGATTTAAGAAAGATTGACCAGCGGATTGATCGATTGGAGTATAATGGAGCAACAGAGCTTGTCTTTGATGTGCAGTTCATGTTAAAGAGCGCAATGCAATTTTACGGCTTTTCACATGAGGTGAGATTTCTGCCATTTTGCACAATGAATTGGTGGTATTTTCCCTATTTTGGCCTTTTGGTGGCAGCTTTAGCACTGTTTTGGTTGTACTTGTGTTCTTCCTTTACTCTTGCATGCAAAATTTTGAGCATTTTACCACTTTTGAAATATTGTTCAATGATGGAATATCATTTACTCTCAGGTAAGAACTGAAGCAAGGAAGGTTCATGATCTATTTTTTGATATCTTGAAAATTGCATTTCCTGATACGGACTTCCGAGATGCAAGAAATGCGCTTTCTTTCGCTGCCAGTTCTGTAACATCCCCGAGGCAGGGAGCTGCTGGTCAAGGCAAGAGGCACCGGCTGATAAATGAGGTGGAAGCCGATCCATACCCTTCACAGAAGCCACTGCAACGCGGTTCAGCTTCTGGTGGTGAAAACACTCGGGTCAAGCAGAAGGAATCAAGGGCTGGAAGTGGCAGCACTCGGGAACAGCTTCAGCCGGATGATTATCCAGTGCTGACTCATCCAGGCGAACTCGTGGTTTGCAAGAAGAGAAGAAACGATAGAGGGGAAAAATCATTGGTAAAGCTGAGGACAGGCCCCGTGTCTCCAACTAGCATGGTTCCGGCTATGCGGAGCCCGGGGTCAGGTTCGACTCCTAGGGATGCTAGACTAGCGCATCAGTCTCCTCATGCACAAGGGTTGGTTGGCCAGCCATTTCAGCAACCAAATGGTTCCGGTGGTTCAGTTGGCTGGGCAAACCCGGTAAAGCGGCTACGGACGGATTCTGGGAAGAGGAGACCAAGCCATATGTAGATTTTCTCTCAAAGAACACAATCATGGTATATAATGAACATATTGCTGCTAGTTTCAGAAAGAGGCTTTGGTGGCCTTTTATCTTGATAGAGTTTACCCCTCATACTGTTAATATAGAATTTAGGCCGTGAGTTTGTATTTTTATGGCCACCTAAATGTACTTGAATGTAACTTGTTTCTTCCATTTTTCTTTGGGTATCTGCATCCTGCAGGTATTGCTTTTCTTTTTAGATTAGTTGAAACTCTTGTATAGTAAACTCTGCTCCATGTTAGTCCATCAAAATTTCCCTTCTATAAGGTGCCTTGGAAATTATTGCTTCTTGTCTTAGTAAACTAAAGAAAGGGAAAGGGAAAATAATGTTTTTTTAGTACTTATAAAATGATAGTGACATAAATTAGAAATAAACTATGGATGGAGTATTATTATACTTTGTAAGACATCTAAATATTTTAAGCATCTTCCATTTTACACCTTTCAAAAGTGCTTTTGGTTAAAAAGGGGAAAAAATATTGCATAATGGTTCACTTGTTTGGAGATATTTTTATCAATCAATTATCAGTTAACTAGGTATCCACAAGTGTCATGTGCAAAAGTGATATGAGCAATAGATATGGCTGTCCTAGCAAATAGCAAACTAACCTTGTTAAAATGTGAAGTGGAATTCCATGTTGTTTTGCAATCACTGATCTTCTCCAAAATGTACCAGGTGAATTGAATCTCTTAGTCTCAATCATGTTGCTTTGGTATTAATATACATTATTGGGTAATCCCATAATTGTTTACCATAGAAAGTTTTGACACAATTTATCTTTTGGCACAATACAAAAGATTCAAGAAATTCTACTTGGCTTTTTGTGATGCTCATTACAATTTGAATTGAAATAATATAACATTTTTCACATGAGCTCCATAAATAAAATCTACATGACACTTGTCTGAATCTTAAAGTACACTATCATATGTCGGTAGTCCAACCTACACTACAAAAGCTTTAAGTATTTTCCCGGACAAAATCTCATACCAGAAAAGTTGGTAACTCACTGGAAAAATTGCTCATGGACACAGCCACTGAAACAAGGCCACACTTTCTCAAACAACATAGCAGGGTCTTGAACAATGCTTTTGAAGCCATGTTGGGAATTCAATCCTTGCTATCATATAGCCTTAAACAAGCAAAACTGCATTTATACAACCATCATTTTCTGGGTTGTTAGTAACCTGGGCATATTTACCTGCATTTGTTATACAAAAACCAATTAATCTTTCGGTTTAAATTTCATGTCAGATGCAAGAAAACCAGAAAAAAACAAGGGGGATTACAAATAAACTTACCCCACACAACTTTCCCTGCAGGTGTGACCAAACCAAGTTCACTGACATTCACCTAAATTAACATAACAGTATGAAGATAAATGAGCAGCAAATTTTGATTGAAATCAATACTAGATTACACATCACTACAACATGCTCGAAAATTGAAATGTAAATAAACAGAAATAAGATGAGGAAATGTAAATACCTCGATTATAGTACCCTTGGTAATGACACCAAGAGAGGTATACATAGGGCCATTGGGATTTTTCTTCACCCCAATTATTTCCAGATTGAAGGTGCATTTAAGCTCTGGGTGAGTGACATGAGCTTTAGTGAACCGAAGACCGGTTGGACGAATAAATCGCTCATATTTTGGTGGCTTTCTCGTAAAGCCAGGCCCAACAAAGGTAGCTTTGGTGACCATCCTCTTCCATTGCTTGGCTATATTAAATTTCAGATGCGTTACAGGTTATGATCATTACGCCACAAACAGAGAAACAAGAAAAAAAATCCTCTGATTACTTTGAACCAATAGCAGAAATTTGAGGAACTGATGCAATAGTTTACATTGGACAACAATATGGAATGGACCATGGAAGAAATAGAATACTTACTCTTTCGTTTACCCGACCGAACCACTTTGAACATTTCATCTTCAGCCACAGGGCGTACCTGAAGAAACAAGGAAACATACATACACTCATGTAATTACAGTTAAGTCAATTAAACAAACCAAATAGGAAACACATTTCAATTTAACATCAGCAGAGTATATTGAATGCGAACACACCTTCGGTAGAGGAACATCCCATTTCCCAGCCTTCTCCTTCCTCTTTTGCTTAATGGTATTGCTGAGAACCTAGACAATATATAAAGACACTATTATATGAGGACTTAAGGATATTTTCAATACTGCATGCGTTACATACCTTAGCCCTCGTTGTATTCTCACGATCCAGAAGATACGCAGGAACAGCTCCGTCCTGAACATTATCATCGGTCTTGCGCCTAGATGTCGACTCTTCATGCATAGCCAAACTGTGGATACACAAGAGTGTCAGAAACCATACTCTAATTATCCAACTAATCTGAGAACCTATGAAAACACTTACAACTCTATAATCATCATACTCATTACAAACTACAGAATGCAACACTTGAATAAACATGCCATTCAAATAATATAATACAAATTAAGAACCTCAAATAACAAATTCAAATAAACTAAAAATGAATAATAATAATAAAAAAAAAAACACTGACGTTTTCTTCATCAAGGCCTTCTCAGCATAGTTTTTCTTAGCAATCATCTTACCCTTAATACCAATAGCCTGTTAAAAAGTAATAAAAAAAAATGAAATCAATAAAAGATGAATTATAACAAGAAGAAAAAAAAGATTGAATCTAAGTTGAGAAGGGGGAAAGAAAGAACCTTTTGTGCGATTTGAGATCGCTTGTGAACTTGGCGAGCCTCCTTCTTGCGCTTGCGCTCGAAGTGGTCGAGGCGGTAGCCATAGTCCCTTCTATGGCGTTCTATGTAATCTCCTTGCGGCTAAATCACATCACATTCACAGCAGAACAAATCGAAATCAGAAAGATCAAAATTTTAAATCAAAAGCATAACCTTTGAAGCAAATATATGCAGAGAAACAGAAAAGTTGAAGGAGATTGAAGCGAAGCGAACCATGGTAGCTGCTTTGATGGAGAAGAAGACTGAACAAGAGTGAAGCTTTAGGGTGGCGGTGTTTTAGTTTCAGATTCAGTTGGTATCTGTTTTCTTGGACATAAGATTCAGCTGGTATCTTACTTTTTTGGGTTTTGAAATTGGGCTTGGGCTTTTAGAATAATACAAAAAAAAAAGCTCTTTTTAGTTTATAGTAGGATATGGCCTTTTCTTCAATTTAATCAAAGAACACATTAAAAAATAATAACTACATAACATTTGATTAATAATTAAAATTGAATAATTTTGAATTGAATTTATTCATCTAAGAATGTAATTGGTTATTCAATAACAAATATAATACGGAGAACTTAGATAGTAAGAAATATCATAAAATAATAAAAATGGGACAATAAAATTGAAGTAACCCTTGGAGAAAAGTATCAATTGTACGTGTATATATAGTGTAATCTTATTTTTTTATTTTTAAATATATAACTATATAAAAAACACATTTTATTACTAAAAATGAGAGCAAATGATATTAAAAAATAACAAAAACTAAAATAAATGTCAATTGATATAATTTAATTTCTTTATTGTATTGTTTATCTTTCTTAACGCTTAATTTGATTCAATTTTACCCATAACATTTTCGATTGATTTCAATTATATCACTCTAGTTTTTCCCCCTCCAAAAATAATAATAATAATAATAATAAAGAAGAAAGAAAAAGAGAATTACCCTTTAAATTATGTAAGATTGCTAACATGGCATGTAATATAATTACCAAATTAACCTAAAAGTAGTTTATGGACTTGAACAAGAGAATTAACATTACATTAGGAAATCAAATGTTCAACATTATTTACATTGACAGAGTAAAAACACGGGAGGAGAATTTTCTCCCTACCAGTAACAACAATCAAAGTTCATTTCCATGTAGTGAGGATGTTAATTAACATATAATAATAATAACTAGAACATAATTTACATTTTACAGGTAATTAACATTACATTGTGATTTGTGAGTGAACAATGGCATTATAATAAGGCTAACTAGGGATCTGCCTGACCAGCCATTTGTTCATCACTTGAATCATATTCATCTTCAGTTAGTTCCTCATCATCACTTGACTTGTCTTCTGTTGCACCTCCTATGTCTTCAGCTTTAGCATACTTCTCACAGTATTCTAAAAAATTTAAAGTCAAAGGCATAGATACCAACTAGTGTTAAATTCAGATCTTTTTTGTTCTGAAATAGAAGCCTGAAGTTAAACAGAAATAGTCTCTTATAAGCTACTTATCGTACTCGGAGTTAACTGTTATTGAGAATTCAACTTTCATGCTCAATAAACAGATCAATATGTCAGTATTATGATTTTCACAAGAATCAAATGAAGACAGGTAATTCCAAATTTCAAGCCTTGATGACAAATTGGGAAATATCTCGGATGCATCGGGTTGAACTTGGTGCATTATGCAACAAGTAATCCAATGGTACAAATATGAACTACAAGAATGAGCCATCATGATTCGGATCTATACCATTGGATTACCTTAGTGCATGATGCATCATAGCATTGTCCTGATAAACCGACCAATATCTTATCGTCTTAGACGCATCAACTTCAATGGTTAGATTTAAATCACCAGAGTGATATTAATCATGATGCAAATCTACACCACTGCATCACCTTAGTGTGCATCATAGCATTATCCAAAGTTAGTATTGAATCAACAAAAAGCAGATACTGATTTATTTAATCTCTGTATATGAATGATATACAAATACCAGGAGGAATATGACTGGTTCTGTTGACACAGTACAAAAAGGCCACTAACAATAAGAAGCAAATCTTGTCCTATTAAGTGGGGGAAAAGTTTAAGTGGGAAACAGGATCACTGATAATTAAGATATAACACCTTTAATGGATTGGTTAGATTTGACATTTAGTGACATTTAAAAAATAAAAGGATTTCTATGTCAGTTTTTTGTATGAAAATTAATTAAAAAAACGTCTTGCATCTTTTTATTACAGACCTCAAGCTTTTCATTTGAAAGTATACACCTCTATGCGCCTTAAATGATATGAATAAAGTATAAACAGAGAAGATAAACTCTGTCTAAAAGGTTGCTCTATCTGTTCCAAAATGTCACCTTAAAAATTTGCTACATTCATAGCTTGATGCATTTTGATATAAATTGTATCCGGATACATCGAATTGATAATGTATCAAATTTCCTAAGTGACAAATACTTTGAAACAAAGGGAGTAGTTGAATTATATCTCTTTTGGTTTAGGGTTCACTTGTAGCTATGGTTAAAAAGAACGAAAGAAAAACAGCAAAGAAAACATAGTAGGCATGTAAGGCTCAACAAAGGGTAATCTCACATGAATTAAAAGTCTAATACAAACAAGAGGTGAACATTCAGAAAAGGATCAATACCTTTAACCCTTTGTTCATAAGAAGCTCGATCACGCATCATTAAGGCCGCAGCTTCTCCATTCAAGGGGTCTGATGGATTTGGATACAAAAGAAGTTGTGGAAGGAAAACCTCAAACACATTGACAAGATCTGGAATAGTGCAGATTTTAACATAAGACAATGAACCAAAAAGATCAAACTGAAATTGAATACAACCACAAGTTTTCTCGGATTCTTGTCGAAAAACATCATTACCAAACATGGGGCTCCAGGTTTGATTGATAACATCAAGACAAACTGATCCTGACCTGAAACAATTGTTATTTCGAGATGATCATCATTCACTTACTAAACCCCTCAAGATTGAAAGTTTCAAATTCAAAGCATTAATATGATTGATATTCTTACATCTCATCCACATTCGGATGATAGATCTTATTGACAAAGCCTATGGAAGGAGATTTATAAGGATAAGCATCTGGTAGCTCAACTCTTATTTTCCACACACCACCATGATAAGGACCTACCAAGAACCATCACAGAGATCAAAATCAATTTGAATTAACAATAAGCAAATGTGAAAAATCTATAAATCATGCTAATTGGTAAATAACAAATCCTATTCTATAAAACAAAAATCCAAAAAAGAAAACTCATACAAATATTTTTCTGTTTCTAGAAGCAAGTGTCATACTCATACTGAAAATGTCAAAACCAAGCATAAGGGTAAATCAACAAGGAATAATTAACAGGTAATTGAGTTGCAAAATAAGAACTCCCCAAGATCAATATTCAACTCCACAAGCAATCAATCAATCAATAAACCAAACAAAACAATCAGTTACAACATAAGCATCATATTGATGCCACCCCAAATCAAAATCCAGAGCCATCAAAGTCAAACACAAGGTCAAACATCCATCATCAACAATAAAATAAACAGTTATTAAGAAAAAAAAAAAGATAAAAGATAAAAAAGAATAAGAATTTACTCTCAATGGGTCCATTGAAATGGACATAAAACTCTTGCATTCCATCATTGATCATCTCCACCTTGTAGTCACTCATCATGCTATAGAGGGGAAAAAAATTAGAAAGAAAATCAAAATCAAAAACAGAATTTGAAGTCAAACCAGGATACCCAACAGGAAAAAGATTAAAACTTGAATGAAAAAAAAAAAAAAAAACAGAAACAGAGGAAGTTGGGGATTAACAGTTTCATAAGGTCCATCTCTCGGCGCTTGCTTGGGGAGGACATGTTTTCTTTCCACTTACTTTCTCTTTTACTTTGTTCTTTACTTTTCCTGAGAGAGAGAGAGAGAGAGAGAGAGAGAGAGAGAGATGGAATTGGGAGAAGAGAAGAAGAAGGTTTGTGGGGAGAGAGTTGCTTGTGAAAGTAGAAGAAGCAAATTTGGTTTAAGCACAAGAATTGCAGAAATCAGCAAAATTATGGATTAATGATAATAATAATAATAATATTATGGATATGATTGGAACCCCTAATTTATATCTTGCTAATCTATAAAAGAGTTTAAAAAATTCGGTAATACTAGATGTATCAATGTATAAAAATATTAGCACACAAATACAGATTTTTCTGTCCTAATATTTTTTCGTGTTGCTAAATGATATATACAGGTGTGTACAATAATACATATAAATTTATTTAAAAAAATATAAGATAAAAGAGTAGAGTGAAAAAATTTAAATATATAATATATGTTATTTTTTTAAATACAAAAAAGTAAAAAAATAAAATAAAACTGGTAAAAAATGATGAATTAGGATTAATATTAAGTTAAAAAACTTATAATATTATAAATATAAAAGGAATTATAATTCAATATTAAAATTGTAAAATATATATATATATATTAATATTTAATTAATAGAATGTAAAATAATAAAAAATAATAATTTTATAAATTAATTAAGAATATAGTTATTATAATTCAATTAAAAATGTTACATAAAAAACTAAAACCAAGAGCTATTGTAAAAAATAATAATGTCGATTATTTTTAATTTTATTGTGTCAATCATATATGCGCATATATTATTATATTTCTTTTAAAATAATGATCAATTTTTTTTAAATTAATGTCTACATCTTAAACTAATACAACTAATGTATCCATTCACAATCTAATCTGAATACATTTACTTCTTTATTTTGGGTAAAAAACTGGTGCCCAAGTACATCTTTATCTCTAAAATTCTAAATACATTGAATTGAAGATCAAAAAATGCAAAATAATAAAGAGAGTAATTTATTACCTCCTTACCTTGTACGTGTAAGATTCTTCATATACAATTACCATGCTGCCCCTCACTGCATCATTCATATTTTACATTCAACAATCAACACTCAAAACAAATTAAAACTCCTTCAAAAGCTTTATATTAGTTGTTTTTTTTTTTTCTTCTAAACAGCGTAGTTCAGAAAAAAAAAGCAATAATCATAAAGTTATTTTTCAAATTTTTTCATAACATAAAAATGGTAAAATTCATGCGTTTTATTTTATGCTATAAATATATACACCATTTTCTGCATTATTTTCATATGGAAAGTAGCTAGCTTGTTTAATGTTTTTAACCTTTTATGCTTCTTGGAAAAATTAATCCAACCATAAAATCTTGCACAGATTATTATTAATATAACGACAAATGAAATAGTAATAATTTAGAAGACAAATTTAAAGGACATAATCCTAACTTTACTGAAGATCATTTTGCTTTTGACAGACAAATTTTTGGGCGGTTTCTTTGGATATAAAATAATGATAATGGAAGCATTTGCGTGTGAAAGTGAAAGTGTGATTCACTTCATTTCTTGGTTTATGGATTTATAGCTGGACAAAAATTTTGAATCTCAAATAATATAAAAGTATAGATGATTTATTTAACTTGTTGATAATTTTTGCTTTTTCACATTATGATTTGTGAAGAGGGTAAAAATATAAAATAATTTATAGAAATTGTTTATTGTACATTCACATTTTTTGTTTAAATTAAAGGGATCAATTAACATTTTTCTAAAATAATTCAAGATTAAAGTAGGTATAGCATCACTTGTACTTTAAGGTAGCAATAAAGTGTATATTTTTTTTTCTTTTATTTATTTATTCAAATAAAAACGTGATTAGTAGTACATGTTAATTTAGGACTTTATAGGTTTTATTAAAGAAAAACCTAAATTTTTAAAAAAAATGGTGGTGATGGTATATTGGATTCAACTCAACAAATGGATCCACTTGTGGGAGAGATTAAGAAAAGTGGAGGAAATTAAAAAAAAAAAAAGGAAGAAAGATTTCAACTTTGACATTGAATTGTTCTTTTAACAAATCTAATATGATTATGGTATTGAAGGACATTAGACATATAAGGAAAGTATACAAAAATGAAAATTTAATTGTGGATTCCCTCAATAATACAAATTCCATTTTAAGGTTCAATTTGATAATGGTCTCTACCCTAATTAAAAATTATTAGATTCTTAATAATTAATTGCATTATGGCCCATATTGAATTATTAGCAATATCCATCATTCATTTATTCATTCATTATTTCAATTTTTTAGTAAAATTAAAGTGGGTGCACATCTTCAAATCATGTGTGTGTGAAACAGTGAAAGAAATCAAGTTCATTTAAATAATTAATAATATTTTTTTTAAGGTGGGTATTCTAGGCCCGATAGGTCCAGACTAATCCCTTACATTATATCGAGTGCTTCTTTCATATTTACTCGCCGTTTTTATTGATTAATGAGGATTTACAAATTTTTTTATATGCATCCTTTCATATACATTTTTATATTACTATTAAAATAACTAATAAAAATATTTTTAAAAAAATGTATTCAAAATAATACAAATGACATTTCCCTTTATCTCACTCTTGGATTTGCTTTAGTTTATGTTCAGACAATAGTTATCAAAATCTTGTGCCAAAGCTTTGATTTCACACTGGTGATGACTCAGCCTTATTTTATTTGTAGTGTGGATTCTGAATTCTGGATAAGTCTGACAAATGTTTTTTACCGAACAATTAAGTTTGTATTAGAATTTAATTAATAAAGTAATAATTATCTTCTAATCATTTTGTCAGACTCGAATTATATATAATTAAAGTTTATGCTTTTGCTTTGGAAAAAATTCTAGCTAACTGATTATTCAATATGATCTTTGCCAGGGGCTGGAACCTTTTATTAAACAAATGCAAGTTTATTATCATATGCATGAATTCACAAATAAATGAATGCATTAAATTCTCCTTCATAATTAAAGTTAAAATTAATGTTTCTATCTTAATTCCTAGCACTAGGGTTGAGAGGAAGCTTTTTAACACTTTCTCTTGCCATTATATTTTTTTTTTGGTTGTCTCTCTTGCCATTATATTTCATATTTATTGGAGTGATTTAGTGGGTTGAGAAGACGGTTGTCCTTGGCTATTAATGCTGGGTAGACATTCTAACTAGGTAACTAGAATCTTGAGTTTGATTTTTTTCTTAATGATAGAAATAAAGTTTGTATTACTGAGGATCGTCAACTTTATCTTTACATACAGTATTTAAAAGATTAATTATTGAACTTTCGGTTTGAGAGTTATCATGGTGAAAAAAAAATTAAACAATTGGGATTGAGTAAATTGAAAAATAAACCATATATTTTTTATAAGAAAATATTTTTTTTTTAATTTTTTCTCAAATAATATTGTTAAGTGTGATTTTTTATTTTGTATTTTTTTTAAAAAAATATGTTTTCAATTTAAAATATCCAATAAAAGATAATATTTTATGATATTAATTAACAATTAAATCTTAATTCCCATTTTGTATAATATGAGAGAGTGAAAAGATTAAAAGAAATGGAAGAACGCATAATAACCTTAGATAAACTTGGATGAACAATATATAAAGAACTTTTCAACAAAAAAAAAAACATACATATAAAGAAAAAAGTAATTAGTGAGTGTCCTTGGAGAGCTGAGCTTTCTGTATGTAAAATAGGTGCAAGTGCATAAAAATAGGTAGATTCCAAACTGAAAAAAGACATTCATTGATTTCAATTCGGTGCAAGTTGATACACTTTTAGTTGGACCACGTTGAATTGAGAATTGAATTGTGGGGCTAAAATTGGAATTCACAAGAGGAGGCACCATAATAATGTTAAGTGTTCATAGGGCTTCTTAAATGGGTGGCTCTCATTTAGATAAACAACTCAATCAACCTACTTTTTCATCTCCATCAATCAAAATCTAATAGATAACATTAAAAATTTCATCTTTCATATAATAATAATATCATGACTATGATGCTCAACAAATAATTTAAGACTATATCAAAGAGAGTAAATTACAAAAGAATAATGTTACGGAATCAATATTAGGAGATTAATAGGGAGCCAATAAGTGTAATTAGGGAAATAATATATGATAAAAGAGGAGAGAGAAAAGAAGAAAAAAGCATATTGATCATTTATTGGCTAATAAATTATAGGCTTTCTAAACTTTTTCATTACAAAAATAAAAAATACATAAAAATACATTAATTATACATGATGTTAATAATTAATTAATTCCCACGCACCTCAATTATTACAAAATAATTATATAGCATAATTATTTCTTTTCTTGATTAGTTTAGTGGTTTTTTTGTAATACAACGGGCCCTAGGCCCAGTTTAGTGTATTTTTTTTGGACGGGAGTTTAGTGTATTTATATCCTCTTTCTAGTCACATTTTTGGGCCAGGATCGATACAGAAATCCAGCCCATTCTAGTGGAATTATACAAACTAAAAAATATATATAGATTTTGCCCTAACATTTGAAGTAAGACTTAAAAATTTCTCTAATATTTAAAATGTATTATTTATATCTCTATTATTTTAAATTTGTTACAATTTTATCCTACTATCAAACAATGTTAAAAATAACTAATAATAAAATCATACACGTAGATATTAATTTATAACAACAAACATTTACATTATTTGCACCTATTATTATATCCTATGTATGAACATAACAAAGATAAAAAAAAAAATAAATACATATTATTTCCTTTTTCACCTAAATCTTACTATTCTTCCGTTGTTAAAGAGTGATAGTGAATAAATATTGAATTTTAAAAGCTGTTGGTGAATCAATTAAAAGATTATTATAATTTATTATATTAGAGTTGATAAATGAGATAAAATAGATACGATTTCAAAATATTAAAAACATAAATTAAATAGAATATTTTAAATATTAACAACACGTCTAAAATTTATCCCAAAACATCATACTTTTAAAAATATAATCACCAACATCTATTACAAATAATAAAAACAGATGATATGCTTTATAACAAAAACAAGCTAATTAATAAGTATGCAAAAATCCTATCATCATAATGAAAAATTTTCAAAGTAAAGATTAACTATTACAAACTTAATAAAGAAGTCTCCATTTTGAGGAATTCAATATAGTCTATTCTATTATTCAGGAGTTTTTTTTCATATTTTTTAAAGTGTATTTAATTTGTGTAATAAAATTATTTACAATCACTTTTTCATTTAAAGCATTTCATAAGTTTATTAAGAATATAAATGATTGTAAATATTTTTAGAACACATATTAATTAAATATACTCTAAAAGTATGCAAATGTTTTATCTATATTTATTTCTTCTCTTCTTCTTCCTCATCTCTTAACAGCTTCCTCATCATATCTTCTCCTGGTTTTTCCAAATCCAACTCATTAAAAGCTCTACCTGTGTAATGATATATACATGCTAAAATTAGTAATAATAGATAATAGTTTATGATTTTGGGTCCAAAATGAGTACCAAATGTACATTAATTCATTAATTCTCCACTTTCTTTTTTAATTTCTAGTATTAAGAAGATAATAATTCAGTTAAATAAGTTTTCTATTTTGTAAAATTTGCAAATTTTTGTTTTTGGTATCAGTATAGAAAATGGTCCATCTAAGATTTAAATATTTAGTGTTAGTTCCTTCCACTTGTTTGTTATATTAAATATCGACTACGTTACTTGACATGAATACTTAGGGTTTCATCATGGGTTTTCTTTTGATTTTCTATCCCATTTCTAGTATTTTTTATTTAAAAAATGTGTGAGAGTAATTAAAAATATGATTATTTTATTGTTTTCTTTTAAATACTTTTTCTTTACAAAATTTTGAAAACAAAATGTATTGAAAAAATCAACTAGCAGATCCTATCTAAAATGCTAACACATAGAAAGATAGGACAATGCTATTATCATTTAATTTATTATCACATTATTAATTTATTATGTGAGTATTTACTGATGCTTTGGATTAAAATAAAACATTCTAATTTTTATTTAGAAAGATAAAAAGAAATTAAGATGATCAAACTAATTAAACTTGTTCAAGTAAGAAATGATGAAGAGAAATGTCACTTAAATAAATAATTTTGACAACTATAAGTGACAATTAATTATACCAAAAGCAAATATGTTTCTCTTATTTTTTTATCATTGTCACTTATAATAATCAACATTAATTATTTAAGTAACATTTTAATGTAAGAAATTATTGAAACAAATGATTCAAAGGGCTTACCTAATTCAAGCTTGAGTTTAGTCCTTTTCTCAGCAACATGAAATCTAACACAATCAGCTAAACCTGGTTCTGGGCAGCCACATGAATCTTGTCTTCCTTTTCCAATGGGATCCCTTTCAATCACAACTCTTGGATTCATTGCATGTTGTGATGGCCATATTCTTGTCCCAAACCACTTTGAGTCGCTCTCCAAGGAAGCCATGCCGCCGCGGCCGTTCCATTTTGGTACCACGGCTTGGTGACTTGAACCTACGGGGACATGCTTTGCTCTGATGTGTCGATAAAAAAACGAATCCTTTTTAGGAGAATCGTTGTTCGATGATTTTTTAGCAATGTATTCTTCTTTTTCTTTGGAATCATCAGAATATGATGAATCTGAAGAGATTTGAATAGAAAATGCGAAAAATCTCCCATTCAAATTATTCTTAAGCTTCTTTCTAAGGTTATAAATTCCATCATCTTTTTTAACCTCTTCATCATACAATAATGGACACATCTTCTGACTCTACAAAATGACACCAAGATTTTGGTTTAAATACGTATAATGTTGTAAGTATATGTTTACAAATTTTGATTTTAATGAATATATAAAAAGAGTTGCAATATTGGTAGATAAAAAATAAATTACAATATATAATAATATGTTGAACATTTGGATAAAAAATATTAAGAGGCATATTGATAAACAACATATCACAAAGGAAAATGTTGTATAACCAAAGTTTTGTATGTTACCAAAATGAAGGGACATTATTGAAAATGGGTTTTAAGAATTTTTGTTATCCAACTACAATGTTGACTAAAATTTCTTATGATATTTTCTGCCTATTATAGTTGAAAACCTTCATTATCCAAAATACATGGAATCTATCACTTTAAACTATAATTTTTTTTTTTTCATGACAACTTATTACTAGATTAACTAATGGCAGAAAAACTAATCTAACATATTGGGAATATAATCTATCAAAGAGTTCTCACAAATCCAAACTTCTTTCAATAAAAAATGAGAATATTTTTCCTAAACCTAATACTGTATATAATAGTGTAGCATATTTTAACATTAAAGAAATCAAATTGAACACATATTGATATATAGGCTCTCTCTATTTTCATGGCTGAGAAAACATATTGTCCAAAAATTGCATATTAGACAAAAGTATATATATTATGGGTAATACTAGATGTACCATTGTACACACATGTACACATCATTTAGTAATACAGAAAAATATAAACATTAGCACAAAAAAATATAAATTTTTGTGCTAATGTTCACATTTTCCTGTGTTGCTAAATGTGTGTACAAATGTGTACAATGATACACATAAATTTATTAGTATATTTATTACTTGTATTCCTAATAACTACTATATATTTATCCCTATATTCATTTAATTTTCTCAATCAACAAACAAATCCAAGTTTCAAGACATAATGACAAATAAAACTTCTTTTAACAACATTTTTTAACTAACTAGCGCAGCTAGTTGAACAGTTCTATAGTTTCATCAATTATTCAGAAGAGAAATAGCTTATGTAAAGTCAATAGAAAATGAATTTCAGGACATACATTTGATAATGAATTGAAATGAAATATTTTTTTTAAAAAAAATAATAAACAATTGAAATAATTACCTTCCAAAATTCTTGCTCACTGCTTGACCTAAATCTTTTGTTGGAGTAGGCAGCCTCTCTATACAACAAAACCTTCTTCCAAACCATCTCATCATCATCATGAGCACCATGGATCTTCTTCCACTTAGGGTTTTTATTGTTACCGGTTAAACCAACTTTAGAATCATCACAAGGATTCACCGCAACATTTTTAACCCAACTCAATAATTCCGATGAAATAGTGTCCCTTTTTTTCTTTCCACCATCGCCACTACTATCGCCGTCGCTGTCGCCATCACTTTTGTTGTCTTCAACATCAAAATCCTCCGACGATGATTGTGATGTTGCATCATCATCATTGTTGTCTACTCCTTTTCCACTATATTCAACGAGAATCGACTCGTCGAGAATGAATGTATTCAATACGCATACCCTTGTATCTACGTCTAAATGATGATTACGATATTTTTCATTAGGAAATCCATTGTCTTCTTCAACACTTGACTCTGATGAACTTGCAAGCTTACCATTGTTAAGCCCATGAACCTTTCTCGTTGTTGCCATTGTTCAGTCACCACACTGATATCTAAAAAAAAAAATTGTGTCCCGGATATTAGTTCATGTTAAACATTATATACATTTATACATAAATATAAAATACTAGTTTTATAGCTGATTTTTAGTATTTAAATAGATTATGTATAAAATGTTATTGGTCAAATGATTCTCTTAAATAGTTGAATTTATTTTAATTATATGTATTCTCTAATGATTGTATACCCATTTGGTCAAGGTAAATAGAATCCTAATTAAATACTTAATTATTTTGGCTAATGAGATAATTCATATTAATGTGTATTTTATGTTAATTGAAAATATAAAACATTTTATTTAACACAAAAAAGTCAACAATAATACTATACACATATCTAGTAATTAATGATAATTGGTTTAGGGTTGGCAATATAGATCTGCTCCGCCGCTCCCCATTTATAATATTGTCCTATGTTCTCTTTCATTTTCGTTGTGGGTCTTTGTTTAATTCTCTCCGCAGAAAATACGGATATTCGCGAATATCCATAAATATTAAACTTTAATAAATTTTTAAAAAATAAATACAATCATAACATAACCACATTCAATACAAAAAATTCAAAATATTATAACATATGATTTCAATACAAACATAATCAAACACTTATGCCCTCTTTCAATCCCGGCCCCATTTAATTTATTCTCAAATATGCGATATTATTTCCCCCTAAATATTTTACGAATTTTTATTTAGTCTCCTAAATTCTAAACTCGCAAATACTCTTGTGAACATATTTTTTTTCAACCCTATTCATATCCCAAATTGTATTGTAACAGCTACCATGGATTTCATTCTCAAGTCAAACCCTAGAAATGGACGCTTGAAACTCTTTTAATATATAAAAGGCACATTAGATATGTCAACACGAATCTGTTTAAAAAAAAAAAAAAGTGCGTTTGCTTGAAAAGTAGTTATAACTTTAAATTTTGTAATTTCTCTCGCTCTTTTTTTTTTCCTGTGCAAAACAAATATAATCGTAAAAAGATAAAGAGAAAGGACAAAATTTCATGTTTTGAAATAGACAAAAGCCATATTCCTCAAAATCTCATTTTTTCAATTGATGTTTTAGAAAATAAAATAGAAAACAAAGAAAGACAAAAAAAAAAAAAGAGAGAGAGAAAGACATACCAGTTGATGAGGGAGAGAGAGAGAGAGAGTTGAAAATTGAGAAGGAGTGTTAATTTTATTAGTGGATCTCTTTGGTGAATTCTTTGAGTTGGCCTCTTCACGTTTTCTGTTGAAACTTTAAAATATATATTAAGTGTTTTTTAATTAAATGATGAGGGTGTTCCTGGAATTTTTTATTTAAATACAATAAATATAAGATTTATCCATTTTAAGAGATACGGAGAAAATTTTATTTTTGTGTTTCATTGAGTTTCATTAGTTATATTTTGTTGGATGACAATTTTTTTTTAATTTTAATTATTAGATTATATATATATAATTTGGAATAGAGACTTAATAATTAGTAGTCCATGAGGGTTTTAATTTGATGGGTTGAATTATTCATAGATCTGCTATATTATTATAAATAATTATTTTATAAAAATGGTAAATTAAATAAAAAAGGAAGAAAATCATGTATAATAATAATAATAATAAGGGCAATTTTTCAAAAGGCATTTGAAATACATTTTCTTTAATTAGATTTATTTAGTTACAATAATCTTAGGTTGGTGTACATTAAAAATTAACAACTATGTATAAAAACATGTATTTAATATTTTTAAAAGAAAAATTATTTATACTATTGAAAACAATTTAATTCTTCTATGGGTAAAGTATGATTTATATCCTTAACGTTTGTGAAAAATTTCAAACATACCCCTAACGTTTAATTTGATTCAATTCTACCCTAAACGTTTTCGATTGGTTTCAATTTTACCCCTAATCGATGATAAATTGAAAATATCGAGGGTAAAATTATTAACTATTGGGACTGGGGTAAAATTGAATCAAATTAAATATTAGATGTATTTTTAAAACTTTTCGCAAACTTTAAAAACATAAACCATACTATACCCATATTTTATTGTTGCAAGTTTGATTATTTTACTTTAGCAGATTTAATCATTTAATTTAAAAAATTCGTGAGTATATATATAAATATAGGCAAATACATGATAATTGATTTAGTAACTAATTTTTTTGTACACATTATATTTTTTATTTAGTTAGTATTTAATCTGTATCAAATAATTTTCAATTTTTAAAATTTTATTCTTCAACAAACAAAATTATTTATTACCTAAAAAACTTATGTAGCATTATTAAGTTTTATTTACCAATTACACCCCTTTTTCAACAACATTTCATGCTCTTGTTACTCTTCTTAAACGTTTTTTCAAACTTCTATTAAGCATAATATATAGTAAATCACTTTTTTTTTTTTTCTACAACTCCAATATCTAAATTTTTGTTATTAATATCAAGGCAGAAACACTAAAATGAGCATAAATTAAACAATTGGGAAAAAAGAGAGGGAAAAAAAAAAGAAAGACCAAAAGGAAGGGGCGTGGTTTGAGAGAGAACACATTAAAAAAAATTTAAGAATTTATAAATTAAATTGAGTCAAATGATATTATTATTTCATATTTGTTTATATTATTACAAAGACACATAATTTGATATCATCATGACAAGCAATTGCCATTCTTTCTCCTTTTGAGATACATCATTTCCATGATTTAATTCAAGGATCAATTATCTCAATATCATGGAGATCTCGATTCAACTGAAATTTAAACAATGTCTACCCAGTTATGCATGAGAAATAATAATGAAATGATATATAAAACCCTTAAATTTAAATACTAACAAACTTGGATAAAACCAAAACAAAACTATTAATTCATCATGTATTATTAATAATGGACATATATCTCAATCTCACCATTCAAAATTAACATTGAAAAGACAGAGTTATGCAATTATCTTATGTTCGTTGCTTAATTTAACATTATTATTTCTATAATAACGTACAATATAATTTGTGCTTTAACTATACCCAATAATTTCTTTTGGCCCTGCCGTGGGCACGGCCAATTCGTCAGGGTACTTCATCGGCATGGACGTTGTTCTCGGCGGCAGCGAAGCTGGCAATCGGGCACTAAAGTTCCTAATGGGGAACTCTCCAGAATCCTCGTTCTCGAAATTTAGGGCATAACTGAAAGGATCATAGCTAAAATCCGCGGATTGTGATTGGCGATGGTAATGGTGACTGTTGCTATTATGCCTACGAGAGCGATTCCTATGACCGTGTCCACGGACACGTGGCAGCAGCTCAGCCGAGACATGCTCGCCGGCCGCCATACAAGACTTCTTGAACCATGACGCTGAGCACGGCGGGGTGGCGGGCGATGACGAAAACTTTGATGACGAAAACTTTGGTGTCCTAGACGAGTTAATGTTCAATTTATTGTAATCACATACATCGGCGTTGTCAAATGATTCATGTGGCGTGCCCATGAAGCAACACATTGAAGATTTGAATTTTTCTCTTAGGGAAGATTGTTGATGATGCATCCCACCTAATAATGATGATGATGATGCTTTTTATGGTGAGATGAAAACAAAAACAAGAACAAAAACAAGAACAAGAATTTTGTGAGATTTTTGGGTGTGATGAGAGAAAGATAGAGAATTATTGTTTTCATGGAGAGGTGTATGTGACGTGTGTGAATTCACCTTAAAATTAATATATAGTAATAATATTTTAGGGGGATGAATGTGGGTTATTGAGTTGGAAAAGTCCGAAAATTAGTGCATGTAATAAGCGTGGTTGCTAATTTTGTGTGAGAAAAAACGTGTTGTTATGTGTAAATTTAAACATTGAAGAATAAAATATCTAATCCACCACACGATTTAATTTGAATCTTTTTGCTGTTGAGAAATGTCTAAAAATAAAGTAGTTTAGTTTAGTCTAATTAGTTTTGAGAAGGTCACCAAAATAATAAATAAATAAATCTTCCTTATATCTATTTAAAAGGACTTATCTGTATTTTATTTTAACTTTTTACAAATGTAAAGTGTAAAATATATATTATAAGAGAATTCTCTTATATTTGTATCAACTTATATCTGCGTTGAATAACTTTTCGTATCGAAAAAATGACATACTTCCAATAACTTGACATGCTTTCTGCTCTTTGCCCCACCTTGCATCAACTCGTTCACATGGAAATAACTGGTTTACCAAGGCTGTACAATTATCAAAATCAAAAATTAAAAATTTCAAATGTTACTTCTATGAAAGCTAAGTTATGGCAGCTAAAAAAATGAGTTTTAGAAGTGAAAGACTTTTTACTTCACATCATTATCACTCTTAGAAATTTCTTTTTGGTTACACCTTATTCTTGAATCCCAATCTAACAGTTTAAGCTTTCAGGATGGTTGATATTTATCACAATCTTCCTGCTTCATCTGCTAAAAGTCTATATCCTAAAACAGCAGCTACTTTCTACAAAAACTGTCTTATGTTTTTATATGAAAGCTCATGCATGAATATTACTTTTACAAATGGGGTGGCACTGATGGAACTAACCTTCTATTAACAACATTATGAACATGACATAACCACTGTGAAAACTCCGCGTGAGACCTGGCCTGTTCCGGATTGGCTCTGCATATGTAAATGAATGCTTAGGTGGCAGATAAAATGTTTTTCCGAAATCTAAGCATATCAAAATCAAATGGTTCATTCACTAAGTGCGTTTTGGAATTAGGTCCCATCTCAGACACTCATGAGAACTATTTGAAGAATTAGAGATGATTAAGGAAATATACACTAATCAAACAGTTTGATCATGAGCTAGTTCAAATAACTTCGAGGTGAGAGGTTAGTCTTTTTCGGGAAAAAAAAAAATCTATACTTTACAAGGGACAACTGATATGTCCAATTTTTTTTAGTGGTGAGTGAGTTACTAGTTCGGTAAGAAAATTGATCAAATTAGTCTCACAATCTGAAAATTCAAAGAAAGAGAAGGATACGAAAGCAAAATTAAGCCTCACAAACAATTGTAATCGTTGAGGATCAAGTGGTTGATAAAGAAAGAGAAAGATAATATACCTGATAACTTCTTTAAAATGATATGCACATTCTTGCAAGGGTATAATCGAGTTAAGATCTGTACCTGTGTTCCAAACCACATGTGGTTACAACTTCTTCATAATCTGGAATCAACATCCTACTAGCATATGAATTGAAATGCTGACACAGTATATTAGACCATCCGTTTTTAACATCCATATATGCTGCAGGACACGAAACTAAGTTTATATGAATTTTGGACTATTTTCACATAGATCTCTTCATGACATTAATTTTTCTACAAGGCTTTGTCCTATCATTTACAATAAAGGCTAAAATGTGACTAAAAGAGGGAAATAAAGTTACCGGGTGTCTTGTAGGATTATCTAGCTAGATACTGAAAAGAGAACTAGATCATTCAGAATATCATATTTGAGAACGGTAACACTACATGTACATACATCTATGCATTCATTCCAACAAAAACAACTTTTATTTTCTTTACTGTGACTGAAATTTTCCGTGCTAGACTTCATAGTTTCAATGTTCAAAATTTCTGTACAAGACTTTATTATTTCTCTGTTTAGCGCATGAGCCTATTAGGTATGAAAACACATGGATTGATGTATGGATGTGTGTACACATAGATTTATTCATTTGAGATTATCTTTCATTTTACCTTAACGGTTTGGCGATACGAAAACAAGACTATATTCACCATATAAATCAGATACAGATTAACTATATTATTCTCTTTGAAACAATCTTCATGTACAAAAATTCATACTTTGGAAAAACTAATATTTTGCTATGCAATTGGCTTGTAGAAACCTGAGAATGACATGGTTAAAAGCAAGCAAAAACAACAATAGAGGCATCTATTAGTCATTCCCTAGGTTCCACAATATCTATCACTATGGAAATTCAACGAGTTAAATATCAGATTGGCCCCCTTAAATTTGAGGTTTTGAACAGATTGACCCCCCAAATTTAGTTGTTATCAATTTGGCACCCCACTTTTGCAGTCGTGGATCCCGTTAGCCCCTCCGTCCACTTCCGTGAATTTTTTGCTGAGCTGGCCGTTAACTTGTACACGTGTGTTGCCATGTCGTCTGACTCTTGCCTTGTTGGATCTCTGACCGTTAGTTTATGTGGCAAGCTCCAATATTATGTCTCAATTTCGCCCCTGTGAGTGGTTACAAATTTGTGGAACCCTAATTCCCAAATTCCATTGTTCCCTTCTTCTAAAGGTTGCTGTCCAGTGTTGTTGCTGCAGAGGATGCATGGGAACAATAGCCAAGGTTCTGGGTGCAGCTCGCGGCCAAGGAGCCAAGCGTCGTGGGCAAGGGCATCTTCTTGTGGAAGAGCATCGAAGGTTCCTCAATGGTGTGGCTGTGGGTTGCGGCTAGTGTTGAAGTGGTCGGGCACTGAACTCAACCCCGACAGACCCTTCTATGGCCGCCCAAAATATAATGTAAGTGGTAATCATTTTTACTCCACTCATTGCATGTGATGATTGTTAACTACCTACTGTTCTCTCCGTTGCAGACCTCTAGGCAAAGATGGTGTGGTTTCTTTGTCTGGGCAGATGATGAAGAAGATGAAGACACTGAAGGGAGGGCTCATTGTGAGACCAAAGTAGACCCATTGAAGATTAATTTAGGGTGTAGGGTGAGCAAACTGGAGGATGAACTTAGGGTTCTAAAATGTTGGGTTTTAGGGTTGAGCTTTGTGGTGATGGTGGTGCTGTTTGGAAATTGTTTAGGGTTAGGCAAGTGATGTGATGTGCTGATATACCTGTTTTATGTTGATGTAATGACAATTCTAAATTTACAATTGATATCTGATTAAGTTTACAATTTGGAACATACATTTCTGTTGATCTAATGAGAATTAAAAATTTTCAATTAGTTGAACTTAAATTTCTGAACATGAATTCTGTAATATAGGTGATAACATGAAACTAATGAGGCACAAATTTATATAAATAACCATAACCATTACCATTGATGTCTATAGTTGCATCATTACATTGGATAAACCAGAAACAAAAGGGCACTAGAGGCCACAATATATCAACAAAATAGGGACATTAGTAACAAAAGGGCAGCATTGCCAAAGTCAAGCCTAAATGCTGCATATCAACATTTTCACACCAAACACACGCAGCAACAAAAAAAAAAAAAAACACATAAACATCAGAAAATCTTCATTTCTTCCTTGGTGGTTTGAATCCTGGAGTGCGGATTAGCTTGATGATGTCAGACATCCTTCTTGCTGTCCCTGCACTTGCTCCTTGCAAAGGGTCCATGGTGGGGGCTGCTTGTGGTTGGGTGGCTCTCCTCTTTAATGGAAGCTTGTCTGGTCTTGTAGCCCTCCCAGCAAGTTCTTCAGATGGTTGAATCGAATCGTAGCATATAATACAAGTTAGATGCACAATTTATACAGTTTATCAATTTTAGAAATCCACAAGCATGGACAAGGCATTACATCAAGGAATAGGGAAGATATAGGGAAGATAACTAGTTGAGAAAGTAAAATCAGTTCAATCTAATCCATCAAGATAAATGTACTAACAACTCCATCAAGGAATACATTTACAAACAAATGAACAATAAATGAAGAGTCTCTTGAACCTTATGGTAAAAGTCAGATTAATAATATATCAGCTTCTACTTTCTATAATATAAATTCAATTTAGGATCTTAATCTTTGATGATGCAAAAACAGTAATTAGCAAGAGGAAGTTTAGAAAGATTAGAATAGTGAATGTTTAAGGACTACAAACCTCTGCACTTCACCTTCTATAGTAACTGCCAAACAGTGGCTATCATCACAAGCAATTAACAGTAAGAATGGCAACAAGAAATTATATAAGACATGATAAATTACAATGAGAAAGAAGTAGCTATTATCATATAAGCAGCATGAAAATAAGGTAAATATAGGATCACTATGGATTATATCAAAAGCCAAGAACCATAGAGCATATCTAGAAGGTCCTTACCTAGAATTGAAATTTTTTTTACAGACTTTGCAATACCAAATGCTTCAAGAATTGAGTTTAACTGCATCATTACAAGTTATCACTTAAAAGAGAAACTAGCTTAAGTATCAAAAGAGAATTGAGTGTTGACCAACCAGAACTAATTGAAAATGAAACAAAAATGCTATATCAACAACTACATGATAAGTACATTGCAAATTCTATAACCAGTATAGATACAAGTATATGGATGCAATCAGTATATATAAATCATTAAATTGGACACAAAATCACAAATTAAATTGAATAATAGAAAAATAATAGATTACAAATTAAAGTAGCAGAATCTGCAAGTCAATATCGTAACAACAAATCATGGTTATTGCATAATCAATCATTCTAGAAAAGCAACACATGTACAAAGCAAATAATGAGAAATCAAATATATATCTATAACATATTTGTAGCAAATTCTAGAAAAGCAATCACAAATTCAGTTGCTTAAAAAATGGATAATCAAAAAGAAATTTGTAGCAAATTTGTTAAAAAACTCAAAACAAAAAAATTGCGTTCAAAGAGGCAAACCTAAGTAGAGAGTAGGATTGGTACGGAGATGGTGCCTGTCCTAGCTATTCCGTCGACGGTGCGACACGGCGGCGGTGGCTGCAGGCGGTGGATACAGGGGCTGTACCATTGAGTTGTTTCGGTGTTAGGGATTTTTTTAAGGGCAGAGAAAAACTAAACGAAACTTACCTCGACGGTGGTGGTGGGAGCTGCTTCGTCGCAGCGACGGCGCCAAGGATGCTCCACAGTGGCGGCTGGTTCTACGCTCCATGGTGGGGGTATTCAACGCTCAACGGTGGGGTCTTCAACGCTCCCTAATCGACGGCTGGCGGTGATGGAGAACTCGGCGTCGGCGTTTGGGAGGTTCAGAAGGGGATGGAGTACACTGACGAGAGACAGAGTAAGAAGGAGAAGAGAAAGAAGGGAAGAAGACGAAGAAGAGAAGAGAAAGAGTCAATTAGATTTCAAACAATTCAACACTAAGTTACCCCTTTTTTTTTTTTTCCCTTCGTTTTACCCTTGATCACCCAACATGACGTCGTTTTCTACCTCTCCTGGCGCGCACAAGAAACGACGTCGTTTCCTTCCAATCACACTTGTACAAGTTAACGGCCAGCTCAGCAAAAAATTCACGGAAGCAGACGGAGGGGCTAACGGGATGGGGTGCCAAATTGATAACAACTAAATTTGGGGGGCCAATCTGTTCAAAACCTCAAATTTAAGGGATTAATCTGATATTTAACTCGAAATTCAACACATTTGTAGCCACATCTTCCAACACACGAAACATCTTGATACTTAAAGTGATAGATAAGTAGAACTTGGTGCATGCAAAAACCAAAGACCTTAAAACTCGGATAGTTGAAACAAATTGGGGATCAATGTTACGAGTACAATTACAGTGACAAAACCTGGGCAGCAAGAGTGTGAAGAAAAGTCCAAGTAGCCCTTCCAAGATCTTCTTTAGACACCGGGGCAGCAGACTTTTCCTTATAGAAAGAAAGAAAAAATAAATAAACAAATAAGTTACAGCACTCAAAACAAAACTAAAAACATACACAAATTGAGAAAATTTGGTCCCTGAAGTATCAATCTTTTGCTAAACTAGTCCTGAAGTTTATTTTAACTTTTAAATCCTGTTTAGTCCTCCAAGTTTAGAAATGTATCATACTTTAGTCCTTGAAACAATTTGCATCGCTCGTATGTTAATGTCATGATGATATAAATGGACGGCTATCATGGTGATACCTAAAACAATATTGTTTTATGAATAGTGCTCAAATTGGGTTGAAACGACATCGTTCCAAGGGTATTTATGATTAGGAGTCAGGCGAAAATTTTTACTAAATACCTCTTGGAACGATGTCGTTTCAATCTAATTTGAACGCCTATCATAATACAATCGTCTATATTGGCATGATATTAATATATGAGTGATTGAAGCAGAGTGAGGACTAAAGTGAGTTACATTTCTAAATTTAAGGACAAAACATAATTAAAATAGACTTCACAACTATTTTAGCAAAAGAGTGAAACTTCATACCAAATTGAGAATTCACCCTGCATAAATTCCAGTAGAACAAAAAATTGCATGTGATTCCAAAGTATAAACCCAAAGAAACAAGATTGAAAATTTAACATTTCTTGTCATGAATCCATGATGAGTGAGGATGAAGGCGGGTGAGATTAGAGAGATGGTCAAAGTTATGAAAGAGAGGCTGTAGTGGATTCTCAGACATCATGTTACCTCAGACACAGACTTAGGCTCGATTTGGTAATGCTGTGGCTCTCAAAAAGCGGCTGAGCTCTTTGTGCTATCAAAAAGCAGCTGACAGAGAGTCACTTTATAACCGTTTGGTAAAATAACTCAAAATTGCTCTCAATAAGTAGAAGCCACAAATATCGCGTTTGGTAAATCTATTTGATAGTTGCTCTCAAAGTAATAAATTACTACGATGACCTTTTTGTTAGTATGTGATGCATTAATGTAAATTAAATATAATTAATTGAGGATAAATTTGGTTTTTTTATTAAAATATAAGGTTAATTTGTCATTTTGCTTTTTGAAGAGCCAGAGCCAGCTTTGAAAAGCTACTCTTGAGGGCTCTCAAAAGCACCCCCGGCTCTCAAAAGCCAGGAGCAAAAGTCCCTTAGCTTTTTGAGTTACCAAACGCAAAAAGATGGCTCCTGCTTTTTTAGAGCAGGAGCACTTGACCGAAAAGTTTTACCAAACTTGCCCTTAATCTATCAACTCCAAAAAGCAATAATTAATCTATTAAAAATATCAAGTAAAAAAATTGAAAATTGAAAAATGAAAAGTAAAAGAAGCTCACCGAGGAGGATGACTCTGCTTCTCAGTGTCTGCCACTTTGGATGCACTTCGCCGGTGGGGTAGGCGAAATGGGCCTGACACGTTCTCTGCAACCATTTCGCCCATGGCTAAGGCGAATTGGGTGCAGAAAAAGTGACAACTTTTACTGCTTTCCACGTCACATGCATTGGGTAGTGTTGAGGCGATGTTCATTTGGTCCTCTTATAAATTGAGGGGACAATCCATGAATGCTACAAGTTTTCTTTCCAATATACTTGCGGTTCTCTTTACTCTTTAGAGTGCTTAGGTGATTTTTTTCTTCTTCTGTCTAGGGTGATTTTTTTACCAAACCAAGCCTACATCATTTCTATATTTCTACACATTTGATAGAGAAGGTCAGTGAATTCTTGTATTATTAGTTTACTTCAAGTTTTTTTTTATTTGTTAATTATTATTATTATTATTATTATTATTATTATTAACGGTCAATATTATTATTAATATTCTTGTTAGTGCTATGTTGGCATTAGTAGCATTGTGTATGTTTTTTATGATTATGATGATTATTGCTATTATGGCTTTTTTACTTGAATGCGCATGGAAAAATATTTAATTCCCAAAATGCGCATGGCTTGTTTTTATTCCAATTATGCGCATTTTTCATTTCGCCGACTCCACAAGAGAGATAGATTATCCCACCATTTCGCTGCCGCTTAGGGTGACATGCCCATCAGCTGGCCTACCACCATTTCCCCATCGTTAATAGAAAAATGGGGTCTGGAAAAGCTGGTCCCCACCTCGCCGACCAGGAACGAATTGCGTAAAGCCTACGTCTGTTTCGTTTGCGTCAGGAGAGAGTGTTAGTCAATATGCACAAACACTCAAGAGGGGGGGTGAATTGAGTGTTATAACAACAATGAATATTTTTCGCGGAAACGTAAATTCTTAAGAACTAAAACAACACAAGTGCTTGTACTAGTATTTTTCCAAGGGACTAACTTAATTGCTAGCCACTTATAAGGAGCTTTTAGTTTCCAAGAGCACTTGTTATAAAATAAATAACTTGAAATTAAATAACTCAAGTATTTTTGCTTAGTATTTTTCCAAGGGCATAAGTCAATTCTTATGTACTTATAAGGAGCTTTTACTAGGCAAAGATGCTTGTAAAAATAAATAACAAAATTGTAAAGATTAAGGAGAGAAATACAATACAAAGTTTATAGTGGTTCGGCGAACTCTTGCCTACGTCCACTTCTTTCTTGATCGCAATCAAGAAGTTCCACTATCAATCAAGCTTCAATGGTGCTTGACAAACCTTTTACAATCTTTGAGTATTTGATCCTAACACCTCACGACGTGACAATAAACCACTCCACTCGAAGTAATCACAACTTCAAGAATTTTCCTTGAGTGTTTATCTCTATCGACTCTAGTGTTTAATCACTCAACTCAAATGATAAACCAATCTCTTATCTTACAATTGAATCAAACAAAATTTGGTTTCTCACAATATGAGTAGATGTTTACAAGATGAAGAACTATGAACCAAAGTTTGAATATCTCTCAAATTTGTGTATAAATCACTTTGAAATTGATATAGAAATGAAGTATAATAACAAGAGAGTTTAGAAATGATCAAGTGTATGAAATGAGACATAAAAACATGTATTTATAAACATTCCAAGAAACTAGCCGTTATGAATAGTAATTTACTGTTCACTAGCCGTTATGAATAGTGATTTACTGTTCACTAGCCGTTGGAATAGTAATTTACTATTTACTGGCCGTAAAAACGTATTTTTACTTTTTACTGGCCGTAAAAACGTATTTTTACTGTTCACAAAAGACATATATATATCAATCTGAAGCTCCGGACGTTAGCTTTCTAACGCAATAAGAACTGTATCGTTTGGAGTTTTGTAGTTCAAGTTATTATCACTTTAGTACACAAAGGTCAAGATTGACAACATGCATTAAGTTTTAAACCAACGCCTATGCGTGCTAAAGAAACTTTTTCAACAACGTTTCTTTTGTGTCTAAAACACCTTAAAA
>JASCZI010271865.1:31293-48571 GCA_036250425.1 Stylosanthes scabra
CGCATATTGTAACATGGTTTACAGGCAGCACCTGCGAGGGGCAAGCTTACGAGGCGAGATCAGTGCAGGAGGGCGCGGATGTTAGTAGTGGGTGCTGCTGCGCACGTGGATGAGGAGCGGGCTGAGGAGCAGCAGGAGTATGATAGGCAGGAGGAGCCCGGGCATGATGAGGCTGATGAGGGGGTGTAGGATCTGCCGGGAGATGAGACAGGACAGCAGGAGGGGTTGCATGATCAGCCTGGAGTGCATGAGATAGGATAGTATGAGGGGGACGCCGCAGACCCGTGGATCTCCCCGTCCACGATGATATCCTACTCCCCGTTCCTCCAGGCGGAGTTCCAGCCGCATAGTCAGGAGTTGACAGGGCTGGATGAGCTTTTTCATATGAATGTCTGCCCGACGGACGAGTTCACCAGCATTGCAAAGTCATTCCGGATGAGCTGGGCTCAGCATTTTGATCAGGGTGCGTCATCCTCCCACCCGCCTCCATCCTCGCCTCTGGCCGCATACGATACCGCTCATCATGGCCCTTGGGTTCCTACTTACTCATCCCCGCTGGTTATCGGTTACCCGGTGTTTGACCCCACTCGCATAGGGTCCGAGTATGCGACGCCGCCATCATATCACGCACCGCCCTCTTACCACAGCTAGTCGTACGACGCACACGGTGCCCCACTGCCGACCATGACCCATGATAGATCCGTCGAGTGTGGGCATCAGTCTGCAGCAGATCCTCCACCACCGTCACCATCACGGAGACCCCGTCGGGAGATCAGACCCCGTCGGTGTGGTACCGGAGGACACATCCAGCCTCAGGATTGCCGTCAGCAGGATTAGGTCATGTTCGGGTCTAGTTTTTTGTATTTTGTTTTCAATTTCTTATGTATTTTATTTGTATTTCTGAGAAATGAGACATTTTCTTATGTAGTTTATTTGTATATCCGATATGTGGGACATTTTGTTATGTACTTTATTTGTATTTCCGATATATGGGACATTTCTTATGTATTTTATTTGTATTTTCGAGATATGGGATATGTTATGTATTTAACTTTGTTGTTGAATATCTCCTTTGTTAATATAATATGGTTTATTTTTTTTTTTGTTTTCAACGGACTATAAATGATAAATTTCGTAACAAATTCTTTGACATGTATAACAAAATGTAAGTTGAGGCACGAGTAACAAATACTTGCATAATAATATCCTAGTGGAAACGCATATACATAATACCGCAATCAAACATAACAGATATCACTGGTTTTGGATAAAACAAGCTAGGCGGGACACACGAATACATAACAAGAAAGCGGACACGCAAATACATAATAGCGCAATCAAACATAACAGATATAACTGGTTTCACAGAAAACAAACTAAGCGGACACACGAATACATAACAACAAAGACACAACTGAAACACGACACTAATCATCCTCCGGATGCGCTGCGTTCGGGCAACCGCTTCGAGTGTGGCCCGTCTGTCTGCATAGTCTACATCTCTTCTCCTGCCGCTCAACCATGTCCATCTCATTCCATATTCTGGTTGACACGGGACGCCCCTTTCGTTTGCGGCGCATCCCTTGGTTCGGTCTAATAGTCGAATCGTGCCAAGCCGGCCACATCCACTCATCCGGGATAGGGGAAGTCATTTGCGTACACGCTGAACACAGATTCCAGTCCAAAAACAGGATCAACGTACGCACCCCACTCTATCCCCACGGCCGCACATGATGCCACGACGTGCCTACATGGGAAATGAAGCTGCTGAAATTTGCCGCAGTCGCATGTTCTCTGACGCAAATGCACCCTGTACTGAGTCTGACGGGAGTGTCGGATTGGCATGACCTCCTCCACTACAAACACAGCGGCTCTGCGGTCAAAACTCATCACCCGCATCTTGGACAACTCACCCTTGCTCTTCTCAATCTCTGATAGCAGGTACTGGCTCCAAAGATTCCCCGCAACTACCTGCGCCTGTGCCTCATGTCCCTTCCGAATCCAAAGCTGTTGCAATCTCTCGTAGGTTGCTCGCACTATAGCCAAAATAGGAAGGAATCTCGTGCCCTTTAGAACGGCATTGATGCACTCTGAAAGATTTGTAGTCATGTGGCCCCACCGGCGCCCCTCATCATAGTGTTGTAGCCACAAGCTATTCCTGAACCCGCTCACCCACGCCTTCATTTCAGGCCGTAGCTTCTCTAATCCGTTCATGTAATCTAAGAACTCAAGCTCCGTGTTTGCATACGCGGCGTTAATCACCAACCTCTTCCCCTCTTTGGAATTGAATCTGCTCATGAAGTTACTCACTAGATGACGCACGCATAGTGCGTGATATGCACTGGGGGATGCCATCCACGGTCTTCTGCCCAAAGTGCGGCCCGAATCGCTTACGATCTGTCAAATATTAGGAGAACACCTTCCTTTCTGATCACATGTGACCTCAAATTCTTCAGGAAGAATGACCATGAGTCGGTGGACTCTGAATCAACTATAGCAAATGCGGCCCGGAATATATTGTTATTTCCGTCCTGGACCACAGCCATCAATAGGAACCCACCATATCTCCCATACAGATGGGTGCCATCTACAGATACAAACGGCTTGCAATGTTTAACCCCCTCAATGCACGGTTTGAAAGTCCAGAACACCTTGTCGAACTGGCAACTCTCGGGGTCCATCAGATCCCCCTGGTAGTACGGGCCAACCTTCAAATCCACAACTGTCCCCGGACAAAAGTACTGCAGCGCACCCATCAACCTAGGCAAGATAGCATATGATTCTTCCCAGTCGCCGTATAGCTTCGCAATTGCCTTTTGCTTTGCCTTCCAGACCTTCCGGTACGTCGGCATGAAGCCGTAACTCTGTTGCATGGCGGCTTGCAAGACTGGTATGCGCACGGACGGATTAGCCTTTATAATCTATAGGATCGCACTGCAAATCAATTTACCATCAAGTTATGCATGATCGGAGGACAGGGACGGTGCCAAGCATTCGTGTGGTCCTCCAAACCTCTGCACCTCCCTGTTCGTAACAAATGATCGATTCACATTACTGAGAAGATCTACATCGACCCTAACACAATTTAACAGGATGATTAACAGTAAAATGCTACGTACCAGTATCCGAGGTTTATCCGTAGGGCCACGCAAATGGACCATGGGCATCCCTGCGTAGATAGCTTGCATCGGCATACGTACTTGTGTGGATCTGACTCCACCACTCGATACTCGGCTGCCCTCCTAATACTGTAATTCTTCACCGCCATCTGCACAACCTCCCTTGTGCTGAAACGGTGTTCGACCCTGAACTCTAGACCACCGTCTACATCATAGTCGTCACCACCGCCGCCGATTCCTTCCCTCGGAACCTCAGCCATATCATCAAAGTATAAGGTTTGGAAATGACTACTCACAGATGACAGATCCGGAATCGGGGCGGTTGCGGAGAGGATAAAATCCCGCCGGCACTGAGACTCGGGCACAAACTCTGATCCGTCCGAGCTTTTGCTTGTGTCGCCGTCGTATCCTCGTCAGAATCCTCCTCGGAATTCATTTCAAATTGCATTGCCGTCTCCGGCGCGACGACGTGGATGGGCGAGCAGGGTATCACATCTGCACCGCCTACGGCCGAGCTCGATGACCCACCAACATCACTATTGGCTGTTTGTATCTCGGCCAGCAACTCCATAATTTGCCCTGGCCCATACTTGCGGTGCAGTTCAAATATCCCACGGACATGTTGATCGCCTTCGACCCAGAAAATCTTATACTTGAACTGGTTCGGAGGGAAAAGGTTGAGAAGACGGTAGGCAACCCATGTCACTAACGTCACACCACTAATCACTCCCATGTGGCGCAGTATAACAGAATTCAGCTCGTCCAAGGTATTGACGGGCTGCGTTTGGAATACTACTGGCGTGGGAGATCGAAACCAAATTCCGCCGGAATCCCGACCCATCTCTCCATTCAGATACAAAGTTATCACTACGAAATCACTAAGATCCATGGTTTTGGAAAGAAAAAAATGAGTGGGAGTGTGGAGGAATGATGGATGGTGTGGGTGGAATGGCAACACCATGGGTGCCATTTATAGTTTTTCGAATCCAATTCCGGGCTCTGTATACCCGGAAATGATAAAAAAAAAATTATTCAACGAATTCTGGGCTTTGTGGTCTCGGAATTAAAATAATATAATAATGTTTGTCCATTTCCGGGCTTGATAGTCCTGGAAATGGTGCAAAGCCTATTCTGGGTTTTCAGAGCCCGGAAATAGGAAGGGGGACCTATTATGGTAAATACCCCAAGCGTGCCTAATACTGGTAAATTTTGTTTTTTTTTTATTTATTTAAAAAAAAAATCCGGAGAGTGTGCCACACATAATTCCTTGCACAAATCTCAACCATTGACAATAAATGGGGTAATATCAATGAACATCAGAAGTGTCATACAATTGTAGGACCGGATACACAACCTAAACTATATTATTGTAAATAAAATAATTAATTTAAAGAGAGGATAGAACCGTAATTTCACTAAGCCATTGAAATACTATGAATCCTCTTCATAACTTCAGAAGCGAGGATATTTAAAAAATGATTTTTTCAAAAATAAAAAGGAGAATTGGATTAAGTTAAAAGAGATGCCCAAGTGAGTTAAGAATCGAGAAGTGACGGTTAAACCGGTTTGGTTTGGTTTGACTCGATATGGGACGGTTCGATCAATCCGGGTCGGTCCTTTCCTTGGGACGGCTTTGGTATAACAACCGGACGATTACTCTTGGAACAGATCGACTTACTTGGACCGCTTTTAGGTAAAAACCGAATTCAGATTAATTAGACTGGTCGATTCAGATGGGTCACGAAGGCACAGAGAGGCTGGCTTTCAATTGAGATCTACCTTTGGTCAACGGTCCATGGCACCAGATGTGATGAAGATATAGTTATTAATGTTTGAGGGGTCGCTCTTCTATTTCACAAATGATCATCCGTACCTCACAAGTGATGCAGTTTTTCCTATGAAGTTATGGTGACGAGATCCTCACCAACATTTAAGGTTACTTTGAAAAATAGAGATTTTGCACGACATGCGGGCTGCTTTGGCGTTGCCATAACATTCGATTGTGAGGAACCATACTCGGACTCTCTCTGAGTAGTCATCGGGTGCGGGAAGTCAACCGACGCATGAGTTCATGTTATGCGCCAGGAAGTTAGGCATGCATCATGAATTGTTTGCGCATATTGTTTGACTTTGTTTGTGTTTGCTTAATTGCTAGATTCCTATGGTTTTGTGTGTTTGTTTGTATTCTTTACTTGAACCTTTGTGACGTTGCCCCAAGTTAGGATAGTTGCCCTCATTGTACCCGAGCTGGGAACCTTAGGTTCTCACCTCTTTCTTATGTATGCCATGCACAATATCTTTGTTTTGCTTTCACAATGAGACCCTCGGCATCCCATGGTAGATGCCCCAACTACGTGAGACCTGCTACACTTAACCCTCCTGTTCCGGTGTTCTATCCCGTGGTCCTCCCCTATGTGGATAGGCCTTTCCCCCTCCTTATGATCCCCATCGCCGTAGGGTTCCGTTTACGACATCTCTTCATTATCGTAGTATGTTCCGATGCCCGCTCCGTCCTCTATCATCGTCTCCTCCTTTTTCACCCTTAGTCATTGCCATCTCTGACGATTCTAGTGGGTCAAGCCACCGTTAGCAGATCAATACTAGTGAGGAGACGGTGGCCCACTCCCAGGAACATTCTTTGCTATCTAAGATTAGCATTGAGGGTCCTATTTCTGCTTCTTCCAGTCGTGAGACCTATGGAGATAGTCATCAGGATGACCCTATAGAGGGTAGCGATTCTTCTGACGGTTCCAACTCCTCTGATGATTTGGTGAACCGGTACTTCGCTGGTACCTTTCTTCTTCATTAGTCATGAGTAGTAGTCTTATCTTGTTAGTATAAATAGAAACGTAGGATGTAGCAAGCCGAAACCTAGTTAGGAGACCCTTGTTGGAGTCAGGTTCAGTCAGTAGGTTATCCTAGTCGAGTTGTACTAATTTATGGTTTAATTATGTAATGTTCCTTTGTAAGTACACGCAACACTTATGTTTATTAAGATGGAGTTTATTTATGTTATATGTGCGTACCTTATGTATTTAATTGTCTACCTTATTTAATTATTATTATATACATGATGAGTGATTTTACGATTCACCTTACGTTATATGCAACGTTACAGGGTCCTAATAATATAATATAAAGAGATCTAGTAGGATAGAATTAAATGTGATGAACCAGCTATAGGTATGATCATCACATACCAAAGGTTAGGATGTTACATAATTTAATGTTGTTTTTATTTTCTTTCTTTATGTTTGAGTAATTTTATTTACTGATTCGAATATCTATTTATCACAATTTAGATTATTTAGAAGTTGATGATTATTATTTCTACTTAATTGAACATTAGTTAATCTTAGCGGTGTTTAGGATTCATTGGAATTAATAAGTCTAAACTAATTAGCGGTATCGGTTGATCTTCTAGTTGCTTAAGGTTTATTAATTGCTAAAATTGAAATGAGGGATTAATGAACAGTTGCCTTCAATTACTTATTAGCCACATGATAATTAAATTTTAGTAATGCGTTGTGATAATATAACCGTAGGAAAGGATTATCAAGTCAGTATTTTTAATTTATTGTTAATTTTTAAAAATCATAAAAACAATTTTCCAAACAAATTCACTGCATTTACAATCAACTGTTTATTTCCTTCAACGAGGTACGACTTGGGCACACTACTAGAGCTATGCTTATAAAGTGTTACCGGTATTTTTATTAAACTATTTTCAAAACTAATTTGATGGGACAGTGAAAGCGTTTTCACCGTTTTCTTTGCATCAAACGTCATGTGATGCATGAGCAACATTATAGGTTTTTCTTACTATATCTTGCATAATTTAGTAGATAATTAGCCCAACACTCAATGTAATTAGCCAATATTTTGATGATACATACTTAGAGTATTTTGTTAATTATTTGTAGGAAATTGAAGAAGAAAAGCAAGAGAAATTGGAAAAGCTTGAAGAAGAAGAAGAACGCAAGCAAGAAATAGAGAGCCAACCCTGGAGCATCAAGCATCACGTTTGAGCCACCCCAAACAGGCCATGCTGACCTCAAACCAAGGATGTCATGTTTCGACCACGTCCAAACGTGGGCCAAATGTGACACACAATCAAGCACCAAGAACACATCAAGCTAGCACCAAGTCACGTGTGGACCACGCCTAGGCGTGGACGAGACGTGACTCATTCAAGGCTCACCAAAGCTTGCAAAGCTCACACTAAGTCATGCTTGGGCCACGCCCAAACGTGATCCATCCAAGGCTCACCAAAGCTTGCAAAGCTCTCACCAAGTCATGTTTGGACCATGTCTCAACGTGGCCCAAATGTGATCCTCCACCAAAGACCAAGCCTCAACTAAGTCACATCACACCACGTTTGGACCATGTCTCAACGTGGCCCAAACATGGTGCCCTATGTTAGCTCCAAACGTGGCTTATTCAAGACCATGTTCTCCTGAATCAAGCCCAAGTCTCACAGTCAGTAATTAGAAAATGTATAAGGTTTAGTAGTTGGTATAAATAGGAAACTTAGCAATTAGGTTTGGAGACTTTTACATTATGTAATTTCAATTCACGTAGATTATGATTTTTCTTTGTTTTGTGTTCTCTGTACCATGTGCAACTAATTTTCCAAAGTTGTGGATGAGGAGTGATAAACCCAATTTTGATGGATAATTTCATATTCTAAATTGATAAAATATCAAGCCCTTGTCGCTTAAATACTAGCAAAACTAGCATGTTTGTGAAAAATCGTTCCTAAAGGCTTTAATTGTAAATACTTGCTATTTTAGCCAATTTTTGCTATGAATTCACCCGTTTCCTATTCCACTAGATGCCTTGATATATTTGCTCAAGTATTTCAGGTCTAAATAGGTAAATATTGGAGCGGAAGTGGCTAAAAAGAGCGAAAGAAACGAGGAAATCGCGAAGAAAAGCTTGGAGGCCAATTTTGCAGCCTATGCATACGCATCCCTGGAGATGTTCGTACGCATCCACTAGATTTGGGCGGCACGTCCAAGGTGGAAAACGGAGTCTGTGCGTACGCACCTGAAGCTCCTATGCGTACGCATTAGAGCCTGACAACATCTATAAATAGAGGAGGCCACACCCATTTTTGGGGAGCCTTTATGCACCATTTCTCTTCTTAGTTTAGTTTTTAGGGTTCCTTTTAGTTTAGCCATACTAGCCAAACATTTTATTGCTTTTCTGTTTATTTTATGTACCGTTACTTTGTCCGTTTGACTTCTGATTTTGTTAATATTACTGCTGTTACTCTGCCCATTTTATAATGTCTTTTTACTGTTATGCTGCCCGTTTTATTTCTGCCATTATGATTTCCGTCAGTAGTGAGTAGTGAGTAGTGACCTTGTGTCTTGGCTATGGGTTAAAATGTGCGGATGACCTTAGCCACTGATCCCTAAGGGTAACAGATGGGAGAAACAGGGTTAGTTTCGAGGCCGTTAACGCTACGGCTATGCTAATAACGGGAGGACCTTAACGACGTGAACTTAATGGGTTATTCGAGTTCACCGAATACTAAGGTCTTACGTTATTGTTTATACCTAGCTAGGACTTTCAGATAGGGGCTAACTCCACCACTCGACCATTCGACAGTAGTGGCTAGTTTCCTTTAAGTGACAATCCATCTAAACTAGTATCGGTGGTGATCATAGGGACGCACGGTATTTCAACCTATGGTCGAGCACTTTTTACTATATTGCAATCTTACTCTATTTATTTGCTCTCTTATCAACAATTGCAACCCCCAAGCTCTTTTCTCAACCAAACGTAAAACCACTGTTTTTAATTCCTAGGGAGAACGACCTGAGTTCAGTACTCGGTATTTTTAACAGGTTGCATCCTGTGACAATCTTTAACTAATTTTGCCATAGTTCTCATAACTGGTTTAGATCATTCTACAACAAATCATGTTTTCAATCAAAAAGGGATTCAGAACCAACTTTGGGAGCCGTGTCAAATTTTTGGTGCCGTTGCAGGCGAATTGAAAATGTGCGCTTGTTTTTTGTTGATTGTTAATATGTGAATACTATAAATATGATAGTCTTTTAATTTTTCTTAGATTGGTAGTGTAATTTCCTTTTCATCTCCACCTATGAATTGTTTATTGAATGCCGAGGTCGAACTCGGACCTTGACTTGCAATTATTTGATCCTGAAATCAAAAGGACCTTGCGTCGTGCAAGGCAGGTCAGTCGCCAAGTTTTGAGCTAGAGAGTACTTTGCGTTCTCAAGCTACAAGACTGGCATCTGATAGCGATTCTATTTATTCGTATGACTCTGACTCAGATTTTCGTATTTCTTCTTTTGATACAGGTATTTTCATCATGGGGGATGTTCATAGACTCACTCTGAAGCAACTTGGTGGTGCGAGCGCTACACTAGACAACCAACCCACCAGATATCTCGATCTAAATGCAAACTTTGAACTCAAGTCTGGTCTAATCAATCTTCTTTCTTCCTAGATTCCATGGCCTGCAGGCTGAAGACCCGATCAAACACATCAATGATTTTGAGGTCAACTGTGCCACCACTTGAAGGACTAGTGGTGACGAAGATGTTGTTAAAGATTTTGCTTTACCGTTCTCTTTAGAAGATAAGACAAAGGATTTGTATTACACTTTGCCTAGCGATGTTACAGCTGACTGGTCAGCATTTAAGAAGAGATTCTTGGAGAAGTACTTTCCACCCTACAGAACCAATACAATCTAGAAAGAGATTTCTAGAATTTCTCAGCTGCATGGGAAACTTTGCATGAGTACTATGAACGTTTCAAGAAGCCACTCTCTTCATGCCCCCATAACTCTATTTCCGACTTTCTTCTGATCAACTATTTTTGTGAATGACTGACACCAACTAATAAGGCGATGATTGATGCATCGAGCGGAGGAGCTCTGATGAACAAGACGCCAGAAGACGCATGTGAATTGATAGAAACTGTGGTCGATGCTAATCAGCACTTCAAATCAAGGGCCACCACCAACAAGGCTGTTTATGAAGTGGCTCCTTCCGAGTTGACCGTTCTTGCTAAATCGTTGGTTGATATCACCTCAATGTTGAAGGAAATTAAAGAACACGTTAATTAGGTTGCTTATGTTCTTTTTATTTGAAAATGTATACTTCAATTATGATTATTGTTAGTTGTTGGGTAGTCTTATGTAGGGCTGCACACGGATCGATATGGCCATTTTTTCGATCCGATCCGCACAATTTTTATCGGATCGGATACAATATCCGCAGTTTTGACCTTTATATCCGATCCGAGTGCGGATATATCCGCGGATTGCGGATATATCCGCAAATATTAATCAATTTGAAAAAAAATCTGCTGCCATAAAAAAAGAGCCCAAAAGGTCCATTCCACCTTGTTTTCTCAGTATTCCAAAATCATTATTTATCAAAGACAAGGCCTAATATTTCTACCATGTTTTCTCAATACTCAGCAAATTAAAATTAATTAACATATCTAAATAAAAAATTGAAACTGCAATTTTATACTGTATTAAATATTCAAATAATCAATGCAAAACAACAGCAAGAAGTGAAACAGAGGAACGATCCACGGTAGAGCCACAGAAGAACAAAGGCTTCACAGGGAGAAGATCTGTGACCGCACGATTGAGAAAACCCACACGAAGAGACAGCGTCGCGGCGAGAAGAGCCACGCAGAAGACAACATTGCGTGGAGGAGAAGCACAAAGAAGACGATGGACAACTCGAAAGGGAGGAAGAAGATGGTCTGATTTGTGGGTGAGTGACGGTCGTAGCGCCCCAGAGATGATGGAGGATGGTGGGGTCAATGGTGATGGAAGAGGGGGATTGACCATGGAGAGCAAGCAGTGTGTAGAGGGGGTGGCTGGAGAGTGTTGAGCGGCTAGAATTAGGGATTTTGTTGGGAAACTAGGGTTACTAACACATAATATGATATAAATATATTTTTTATTTTTATTTTTATTTTTTCATTAAGTGCGGATCCGCGGATCTGCGGATCGGATCCACTGATACTTACTACACATCCGCGATCCGATCCTATGAAAGTGCGGATCGGATCCGATAGCTTTACGGATCGGATAAGATCCATTATTTTCGGATCGGATATGGATATTCATCGCAGATACGCGGATCTTATTCGATCCATGTGCAGCCCTAGTCTTATGAGAAGAAGCTGAGTAAGAGTGTGGCAAAGAAACTATTCTAGCAGCATATTGATGCCATGAACTGTTTGTAACACCCATTCTTGGAATACAAAATTCATTACATAAGCTGATAAATTGACTGTATGAATACAAGCCAATAATACAAATATATGGCTGTTGCCCATATAACATGAAAATAATAATCTACAAGTTATTTATATATAATCCTGTAGAATTAGCACACACAACTATAAAGAGCTTGCCTTCCACGGGCCCTTACTGAGCTAAATCTGAAAACCACACACAAATACATAGATATAGTGAGAATTTAAAATTCCGAGTAGATAAAAGAAAATAATTTGGTGGTTTCAGCCGTTCTTCACGGAAAATAACTTGGCTATCACAGTTATATCAAAATAATGCTATGATATGCAATGCAAATATCTTCATCACATTTTATTTGTCTTTTTCTTGATCTGCTTGTCTCACTCATCATAGGCCTTTTTAGGGTGGATCTCATAACATCATGACAACAAAGTAGAATTGCTTAGCCAAGTAGGGACGATAGGCACATTAGCCCCCCACACTCACCTTAGTTCAGCCATGTCTTAAATAATTTATTTATTTTTATTCGCGTTGCTAAGTAGGGATGATAGGCACATTAGCCTTCCACACTCACCTTAGCTCATGATTTTAAAGTATCATATTAGAGATGTTGATAATAGCAACTACAACAATAACCATAATAATAATTATAATCATATTTATATAATAACAGTAATAATAATAGTAATAATAATATCTATAATAAAATTAACATTAGTATTAATCATAACTATAATAATAATTTTAATAATAATAATAATACTAATATAATAATAATATTAATAATAATTATATTAATAATAATAATAATAATAATAATAATAATAATAATAATAATAATAATAATAATAATAATAATTACAATACATACAACAATAATATGCATAAGTCCAAAATAATAATGTAACAAAATAATATTAATGATATACAATAGCCATGAGGTAAAGAAAATATCTACCTTAATATTTTTATTACTTCTTTTTCTTCTTTCTTCTTCTTACGTGTTTGTAAAAAAATAAAGCTATAAAAAGAGAGAATAATAGAAAGAGCTAGAGAGAGGAAGAAAATGAAATTCTTATTGATTTCTGATATGAAAAACTTATAAATCATAACCCTATTTATAGGAAATAAATTTTTACTATGTAGGTTACTATTTGAAATATTATATTATTTTAATTACTATGTACTATTCATTATTATATTATTATAGTTACTATTCATATATTATTATATTATTTTTTTTTACTTCCTCGCCTCCCTCGTGCTCACTCTTTTTTTTTATATATATATTTATTGAAACTTTAATACATCAAAACTTATTGCGTGTATCATTTCAACATGATATTAACACAACAAAAATATTGCATTGTATAAACTAGCTCCAGCATATAATATTATCAAATAAAAAGAATAAATTATAATTTTACACATATAAATTTTGGGATGTTACAATTCTCCCCACCTTTTTATGAATTTTGTCCCCAAAATTTATCTGTATGGTAAAATTCTGGATAGAACTTTTTCATCTCTTCTTCTAGTTCCCATGTTGCCTCTTCCTTCGATAACCCTTTCCATACCACTTTAACTAAAGAAATTTTTTTTCCTCTTAAAATTTTAACAGATCTATCAATAATCTGAGTAGGTATAGTTTCACATGTCAAATCATTTTTTTATTTGCATTGCATCATATGAAATGATATGTGACGGGTCAAAACAATGCTTTCGGAGTTGGGAAACATGAAAGACATTATATAGGTTAGAAAGATTAGGAGGGAGTGCAATCTGGTAGGCAACAGAACCAATTCTTTTGAGAATTTGGAATGGGCCAATGAATTTGGGATGTGGCTTTTTGGATTTAAGGGCTCTACCAATACTAGTAGTAGGAGTAACCTTGAGAAAAACATGTTCTCCTTCTTTAAATTCTAGAGGTCTTCTTCTTTTATCAGCATAACTATTTTGTTTACTTTGAGCAGTGAGTAGTTTGTTCTTGATGAACCTAATTTTTTCTGTGGTTTTCTGTACAATATCAGGTCCTAACAAACTTTTCTCACCGACCTCAAACCAGCATAAAGGAGACCTACACTTTCTACCATATAGAGCTTCAAATGGTGCCATCCCAATGCTGGAATAGTAACTGTTGTTATAAGCAAACTCTATTAATGGTAGATGAGTATCCCAGCTTCCTTGTAATTCTAACACACAGGCCCTAAGCATATCTTCTAAGGTTCGAATTGTCCTCTCAGTTTGACCATCTGTTTGTGGGTGATAGGCTGTACTAAAACGAAGTTTAGTACCTAAGGCATCTTGAAGAGCTACCCAAAATTTCGAAGTAAATCTAGGATCTCTATCAGACACTATACTAGCTGGTACACCATGTAATCTTACGATCTCATGGATGTAAGCTTGAGCCAACCGGTATAGTGGCCAATTAATTCTTATTGGTAGAATGTGGGTAGACTTGGTTAGCCTGTCGACTATTACCCATGCAGCGTCATAACCTGAAGGTGTCCTAGGTAATCCTACAACAAAGTCCATAGATATACTATCCCATTTTCATTCTGGGATTTCTAAAGGATGGAGTAATCCGATGGGTTTTTGATGTTCTATCTTAACCCTTTGACAAGTGAGGCACCTAGAAACAAAGTCAGCTATACCCCTTTTCATTCCTTTCCACCAAAAACTTTTTATGAGATCATGATACATCTTAGTTTCATCAGGATGCATCGTGAACTTACTACAATGTGCTTCTGACAATATTTGATTTCTCAATTCTTTATTGTCAGGAACACATATCCTTCCTTCATACAATACTATACCCTTATCATCAAGATGAAAATGATTAATTTCTTCTTTCGAAAGTTTATCCTTAATAGACATAGGAAATTGATCATTTTCTTGGGCTATTTTCACTTGTTCTCTAAGGTCAGACTCAATTCTAACTTCGCTAGCACATAGACGATAGGGTTGTAAAGACACTGGAAACTTTAAGTCTCTAAACTCTTCCAACAATTTATACTCCTCTATCATTAATGATGACATGTGCAAGGACTTTCTACTTAAAGCATCAGCTACAACATTTGCCTTTCCAACATGATACTTTAGTTCAAAGTCATAACCTTTAATTGTGCATGCAGTCCACAGATCAGTAGTTAGGCAAATCCTAGTAGGGTTCTTTCCTAAAAGACTTTTTAACTTCTCTTTTTCAGCAGCATAAAATTTCCAAACATCAGAGATAACAGTATTTCTAGAAATCAGCTTAACATTGGAATTTAAATACTTGAAGATATCCCTAATTCTTCTATACTCAACAAAAGAGAAAGGCAAATCATGTTCAATAATGGCCATTGCTAACATTTCTCGCAGCACAAGTGGGTCTACTTCCCTAGCTCTTAACCTCCCTGTTTCATCAAGCATCATTTTCCCCAAATCATGAAATTTTGGTAAATCACGACATTTAGGAATATGACGCTTCATGGTAGAAGTTCCATGTGTCCCATCCCCAGCTATGTACACCTTTTACACCCTTTACATTGAGACCTAGTTTTACCATCTTTTCCAGGTTCTAATTTAATGAAACTATTCCAAACAGAAGATGTAGTAGATCTTACTTTTCTTTTCTTGGAGTTTGATGCATCAACAGTATCAATGCCACTCATAGGTAGGGGTGTTTGAGTTTCATCATCAGCCAAATCTCCATCAAGCTCTTCATCTGTGTCTGATTCCAACAAGATTTGTTCAACTGCAGCACTAGGGTTTATAAGATCCCTCAAGTAGTCATCCATAATTCCTATTTTACAATGAAAATACAAAATAAGTTAGAAGCATATTAACAAAAAAATAAGCTGATAAATTTTCAAAAAGCAAAATATTTTGGTCAAGAGATTAGGGATTTTGTAACATCACAGATATATAAATAGATAGACAGATAGTTAGAAAGATAGCAGTTTTAGTAAGAGAGTGTGGCTCAAAAACACAGTAAGCTACTAATTGCTCAAAAAGGATTAACGAACAAAAGTTTTAAAAAATAAAAATAAATAAATAAATTAGTTACTCAAGTCAAGTGAGTGACGTTGATGAAGAAAAAGAAAAAACCTGAAGTGATATTCCTAAATCAGTACCTTCAAAGCCTTATAAGTGAAGAGAAGTAGTAGAAGAAAATGGATGATGTTCTTCAAGCCATGGAAAGGAAAGAGAATGGACGGCAGCGTGCTCACTCACTGCTCAAGTGCTCTCTCTTATTCTCAATTAGGTTTTAGGTTGCCAATTGAAATATTTAATGAATGATGAATCAATTCAATTGAATGAGAATAAAAAAAATAATGGGCTAATAACTTGTAGCATCATGGACCATTGGACCGTGTCCATTTTGTTGGCTTGATTTTTTTAACTTTTTTTTTCACTTGGGTTGGGTTTAATAGTTATTTTCATTCTTTTAGATTTGTAATTTTTTAAAAATATGATTTCACATTTGAGGTTAGAAAAAAAAAAACGGGCTGGCCGTAAATTTCACGGGCTAAATGGGCTCAGCCCATTTAGCTTTAAATTTTTGCGGGCCTATTTTTGGGACCAAAAGCCTGCCCTTTTAAGGTGTTTAAACGGGCCGGCCCGTTGAGCTAGGCCCATTTTGACAGCCCTAGCCTTTGCCTCATATTCAACTCTTTTTGGTCAAACAAATACTTCAAACTCTTATAGTCACTGTATACTTCAAACTTTACTCCATACAAGAAATGCCTCCAAATCTTTAAGGCAAAAACAACGGCTGCTAATTCTAAGTCATGGGTCGGATAGTTTTCCTCATGGGACCTAAGCTGCCTAGATGCATATGCTACAACTCTTCCTTGTTGCATGAGAACACAACCTAGACCTTTCTTAGATGCATCACAGTATACTATAAAACTTTGCTTAGGATCAGGGATTATCAAGACGGGAGCAGATGTAAGCCTATGTTTTAATTCTTGAAAGCTGGCTTCACAACTTGAATTCCATTCAAAGGGTTGATTTTTCCTAGTCAACCTGGTTAAAGGTAAGGCTAGTTGAGAAAATCCTTTAATGAACCGTCTATAATAACCGGCTAATCCCAAGAAACTCCTAATCTCAGTGATAGACTTTGGTTTTTCCCAATGTAATACTGCTTCAACTTTACTAGGGTCTACTGACACACCATCTTTAGAAATCACATGACCTAAAAATTTAACCTTTTGTAACCAAAACTCACACTTTTCAAGCTTAGCATACAACTGTTTTTCCTCTAGGATTTGTAATACTGTTCTCAGGTGTTGTTCATGCTCTTCTTCAGTCTTAGAATAAACAAGAATGTCCTCTATAAAGACTACTACAAATTGATCCAAATATGGCCTGAATATCCTGTTCATATAATCCATAAAAACTGCAGGAGCGTTAGTCCAAAAGGCATGACAAGATATTCATAATGACTATATCTAGTTCTAAAAGCAGTCTTTGGTATGTCTTCTTGTTTATACTCTAATCTGATGATAACCAGACCTTAAATCTATTTTAGAGAAAACTGATGCACCTAACAACTGATCTAGCAAGTCATCTATCCTAGGTAAGGGATATTTATTTTTAATGGTGACTTTATTTAACTGTCTATAATCTATGCACAACCTTAGAGTATCATCATTTTTCTTGACAAACAAAACTGGAGCACCCCATGGAGACACACTAGGCCTAATGAATCCTTTAGTCAAAAGATCCTCAAGTTGTTTCTTAAGTTCAGCTAATTCTAAAGGAGACATTCTGTATGGTGCAAAGGATAGTGGTCCTGTTCCTGGGATAAGATCGATAGAAAACTCAACTTCTCTCTCAGGCGGCAGGTTTACTATTTCTTTTGGAAATACTGCTGGGAACTCTTTCACTATAGGTATGCTGCTTATATCTT
>JASCZI010271865.1:48581-62058 GCA_036250425.1 Stylosanthes scabra
CGACCTCTGATTTTAAAGAATGGAGAAGGAATTCAGGAACTTTCTTATAAAAACACTCCTCTACATGAATGGTATTAAAGTGTGATGGTTTGGTGGCTTTTTGACATGAATTATCAGAAAATAGGACAAGTTTCTTGCAACAGTCTAGAAGGATACCATTACTAAATAACCAATCCATTCCAATGATGAATCAATATCTTTTAGGGGCAAGCAGACAAGGTCAATGAAAAATGATTTTCCTTCAATGGTTATGGAACAATTTAAGCAAGCATTGGTACTAGTAACTCTTTCTCCTGTAGGAGTTGAAACAAGCAAACTGAAGGGTAGAAGAGTTTTAGAAAGATTGAATTTTCCCACACAGTCAGAGGATATAAAGGAATGTGTAGAACCCGTATCATACAATGCAATTAAAAGATGACTATTCAAGAAACATTTACCTTTTATCATGTTAGGAGAGTCAGTTACTTCTCCTCCATTATGAGAAAATACTCTTCCTTTAATTTGCAGTTTGGTGTTAGGGTTTTTCACAGGCTGCGAAGTGTTGCAGTTATATGCGTAGTGTCCAAGTTTGCGACATCGAAAGCACACATTCTGACAAGCAAAACAGGGCCTCGAACCATGAGGTTTTCCACACTTGGAGCATGGGGTCGAAGATTCCTTCCAAAATGTTTGTTTGTTATTCCCCTGATTTCTCCCATTTCTAAAGTGATTTTTCTTTTGTGCTTCGGTACCTCTCTTTTTTTTGAAAAAGGCTTGTCTTTCTCTCTCAAACTCAGCTTCTAGAAAGGTTTTCTCTGCAATTCTTGCTTTGTTTACTAAAAGGTTATAATCTTTTATTTCTAAGGTGGCTACCTTCTTCTTAATCTCAGGTCTCAAACCTAACTCAAATTGAGTGGCTTTCCACTGGCTATCAGGGTGATGTTTAAGGAACATTGAAAATTTGGAAAGTTCTTCAAATTTATCAACATATTTTCCGATAGTCATACTCCCCTGTTTAAGCTGCATGAACTCATTTTCTTTTACTTTTTTCACACTATCAGGAAAGTATTTATCGAAAAATACTATTTGAAAAACCTCCCAAGTAATCTCGGTTCCTTTTGACTCTAATAGACTCTTAGCACCTCTCCACCAGTGTTCAGCTTCTCCTTCTAACATAAAGGTAGCAAAGGTTACTTTTTGGGAATCTAAACACTCCATTGCATTAAAGATCTTTTCTAATTTTTCAATCCAGCGTTGGGCTACAACTGGATCATACTCGCCATGAAAAGAGGATGGTGTATTTTTCTTAAACTCGGATAGTCTATGGTAGTTTGGATTTGTGATGGGTGATTTCTTAACAGTAGAGTTACTACCCTCCCCATCCTAATCTGCTCGAGAAACTCTTTATTTGACTCGGATTGACATCGAACCGTGTCAGCCAAATCCTTGATAGCTCCCAAAATTCCTGCCAACGTGTCAGTTGACACACTTGACATGGTTGGAATTTCATGTCCTTGTGCTGCCATATAGTCCTATAAAATAATCCAACATTGAGTTGATCAGGCTCAATATTAGTGTACTATAAAGCATGCATCAAGAATAATTAAGACACTCAAATCCTAGAAGAATGAATTTTGTTTGTTCCAAGAGTGGGATTACGGTATAGTTTGAAATAACCTGGATCACCCTTTTGTGGATACTATCTATAAAAATCCACGATAAAAGGCACCGCTCTGATACCATAAAATGTAACACCCATTCTTGGAATACAAAATTCATTACATAAGCTGATAAATTGACTGGATGAATACAAGCCAATAATACAAATATATGGTTGTCGCCCATATAACATGAAAATAATAATCTACAAGTTATTTATATATAATCCTGTAGAATTAGCATACACAACTATAAAGAGCTTGCCTTCCACGGGCCCTTACTGAGCTAAATCTGAAAACCACACACAAATACATAGATATAGTGAGAATTTAAAATTCCCAGTAGATAAAAGAAAATCATTTGGTGGTTTCAGCCGTTCTTCACGGAAAATAACTTGGCTATCACAGTTATATCAAAATAATGCTATGATATGCAATGCAAATGTTTTCATCACATTTTATTTGTCTCTTTCCTGATCTGCTTGTCTCACTCATCATAGGTCTTTTTAGGGTGGATCTCATAACATCATGACAACAAAGCAGAATTGCTTAGCTAAGTAGGGACGATAGACACATTAGCCCCCCACACTCACCTTAGCTCAGCCATGTCTTAAATAATTTATTTATTTTTATTCGCGTTGCTAAGTAGGGATGATAGACACATTAGCCTCCCACACTCACCTTAGCTCATGATTTTAAAGCATCATATTAGAGATGTTGATAATAGCAACAACAACAATAACCATAATAATAATTATAATCATATTTATATAATAACAGTAATAATAATAGTAATAATAATATCTATAATAAAATTAACATTAGTATTAATCATAACTATAATAATAATTATATTAATAATATTAATAATAATAATAATACTAATATAATAATAATAATAATTATAATAATAATAATAATAATACTAATATAATAATAATATAATAATAATATTAATTATATTAATAATAATAATAATAATAATACTAACAATAATAATAATAATTACAATACATACAACAATAATAAGCACAAGTCCAAAATAATAATGTAACAAAATAATATTAATGATATACAATAGCCATGAGGTAAAGAAAATATCTACCTTAATATTTTTATTACTTCTTTTTCTTCTTTCTTCTTCTTACGTGTTTATAAAAAAATAAAGCTATAAAAAGAGAGAATAATAGAAAGAGCTAGAGAGAGGAAGAAAATGAAATTCTTATTGATTTCTGATATGAAAAACTTATAAATCACAGCCCTATTTATAGGAAATAAATTTTTACTATATAGGTTACTATTTAAAATATTATACTATTTTAGTTACTATGTACTATTCATTATTATATTATTATAGTTACTATTCATATATTATTATATTATTTTTTTTACTTCCTCGCCTCCCTCGTGCTCACTCTTTTTTTTTATATATATATTTATTGAAACTTTAATACATCGAAACTTATTGTGTGTATCATTTTAACATGATATTAACACAACAAAAATATTGTACTGTATAAACTAGCTCCAGCATATAATATTATCAAATAAAAAGAATAAGTTATAATTTTACACATATAAATTTTGAGATGTTACACTGTTGCCATAAGTCCATAATAAATGAGTCTAATCTATCACAGAGATGTCAAGGTATCTTTAGTTTTCTTTTTTAAATATGCTTCCTTAATAAGCATTATATGCGGTTCAATGTTTTTTCATTGAATAAAGTAGTATTTTGGTCCAATGCTTAGGCTAAATTTTAAATTGGTCCATGACATTTTAGTTATGTAGTTTAATCATAGTTCTGAAAAATCGGATCGGACCGGCTGGTTGAACCGGTTAAACTATGAACTGGCGAGAATCATGGTCCGATTGATGTTAAAAACCTACCTGTCTAAAAATTGAAATTGAACTGGTGAACCAGCCGAAAACCGTTCGGTCGGACCCCAATCCTTCAGGAAGGAAGAGTTCTCCTTACCACCAGGCTGTGAAACATTTTGAGACTCTTGACGAATTATTATATATATATCTAAAATGTATTTCTTGATAGATTATATTTATTTATTTAATCTTAATTTTAATTTACATTCACTTACTCATAAATTAACTATGATTTTATTTATACATCATTATTAAAATAAAATTAATTTTTATTAAATATTTACAAATTAAAACATAAACACTAAAACTTTTATTAATCACAAACTTAATTTTTATTTTTGGAAGAAATACTAAAATTACCCACAAAAAGATTCGGACGCTCACAAAACTACCCATGAAAGAAAGAAACGAGTTTTCTACCCATGAAAGATGGATTTTGTATGACAAAACTACCCAAAACGCCATCCAAAACTACCCAAAATCAATGCCTTGTTAATGACGTTTGGGTAGTTTTATCATACAAAACCCATTTTATGGATAGAAAACTCGTTTATTTCTTTCATGGATAGTTTTGTCAGCGTCCGAATCTTTCATGGGTAATTTTGGTATTTTTTCCTTTATTTTTTTCCACTAGGCTATGCAGGATAAAATATTTTTTATTTTTTATAGAAAACTTTCTTCTAAGTTTTAACTAGTTTTTATTTATTTATTTTATCTTAGTTTTAATTTACACTTACTTATTTATAAATTAATGATATTTTTATTTTTATATCATCATTAATATACATTTTCTATTAAATATTTACAAATTAAAATATAAATACTAAAATATTTTAATAATCACAACTTAGTTTTTATCTTTTTTCATAAATATATGATATTTATTAATATTATTCTTCAATAAATGCTTGTATATTATAATATAACAAGTATAAATAATAAATTATTAAAATTTAAAAATAATAGTTATTTTAATATAAAATAGTTAATGTTGACTTTATATATTGAAATTGAGTGAGATTATAATATTTTGTTGATTTAGTACATTAAATTTAAAAGATATTTTAAGGTCTATATTATAATATATTTATACTTTTTGTCTTTATTTTTATTTTATACATTATTTTATTATAAATGGTTATTTCGGTTGAATTTCCGGTCGAACCGGTTAAACCTTAAAAACCTTTAACCGCTAACTCGAACGGTTCAATGACTAGTCCGATTTTCAAAACCTTGAGTTTAATTGAGTTAATTGGGAATCACTCTTATGTTTTATTAAAAAAAAGTTTGTTAGCAAAATCCGAACAAAAAAATAAAAAAATTTTAATTTGAATGTGAAACATTATGGATTTGAATTTTAATAATGAAATATGAACAAGATTGTAAAATTTTGAATGTTATCATGATATAATTTATTAAACTTAAATATTTAATCTTTTATATTATACTTTTAATAGTTTTATTATATATTTAAGTAAATTAATTCGACTTTAATTTGACCACAATATATATTAACCATTAAACCGTTAAACCAATTAGTTTAATTGCCCGTTCAGTTTTTACACCTTGTCTAGCATAACTTAATTAAGAAATTATACTTATTTTTAAAATTCAAATTTAAATATATTAATTCTTATTCTATAAAAATTTCAAATTATTTTAATTTAAATTTAATCTCAAATTAATCAATTTGGTATGTCAAAATTAGCTAGGGTTAATACTCTAATTTAAATTTTTAATATAATTTCTTCTCTCCTACTTGCTTTAATAAAAATAGAAATAAAATAACTTATTTTCTACTCTTATATTCTTTAGCAGAAGCAAAAACATAATTTTTTTAAAAAAAAACATTTTGGTATGAAATGTAATTTTTCATCCAAGTAATTTTTCTAGTGACCTGTTTGAATTATATGATTAAGTTTCAAATTATCAAATGTAAATACTAAATAAATTCGCGATTTATATGGCATTAAGCTTGGAAATCACTTTGTCCTTTTGTACTTAAATTTCAAATTATTTTGATTCGTGTATTTAAACAAAGAAAATTAAGTAGCCTAAAAAAATATGGTCTTGTTTAAATGTTGAATTAACCTAGTTTGACTCATCAATCACTACTATTCAAATCCTTATTAAACTAGGATTTAAATTTTAAAATATGACGAATAAAAAAAAAATGAAATTAAATTCAGATCAAAGTTAATTTATCCCAACCGTCCCATATGTAAATCTTTATATATATTCTGCTTTTACGCTTAATAATTTATATTTTTAAGTCAAACCCTAAATTTCCTTGCTTAAAAGTAAACCTATCAGTCTCATCTTCCCACAATTATTTCTCTTCTTCTCGTGTATTGGGGAAAAAAAAAGTGATCATGTTTTTGTTAATCATCATGTTTATTATTCTTCTTGTTCTCCTTCTGTCACTCTCACTGTCACCGTCGAACATGTTTCATCTACCATTCACAAATTCTTCATCAAACAATTATCTGTGAGTTCATTGTTTTCGGTCAACCTTTTGATTTTTGTTATCATCGCCATTCCTTTTAGAACTTTTTTTTTATATAGATTTTTTTTCTTTTTAGTTGTCTTATAATATAATTTATTTCAATTCAACAAAAATCAAATTATAAACCTTTAATTTGGGGTATAGAAGTTGTGCTTTGATACTATATATATTATGATATCACTCCTTTCAAAACTTAAACCAATAAAAAAAGACACAAATACTTTTCGATTCGGCTATCATGTATCTTTTTAATAAGCACCAAATTGATACCTATATAAAATATTATGATTAATTGAGGCATTAATCACTTTTTTTGGACATCATTATTCAATACTTTTATATTTAATAGTTAATTATTAATTTTGTTTATATTGTGGGATGAAGGCGCCAGCAGCAGAGAATGGAGATATTGATGAATAGTGGTATTCTTGAGAATCTGAGTAACGTAGTAGACTTATCAAATCGTAATGAATTAGAAATTAAGAAGACGCTGAAGGATAATGTCTTTGCCAATGATCATGAAAAGTATATTGAATTCGTTAAAAAGCTGTTCGAGTTCAAGTCTCGAAGGTATAACGTCTTATAATTACATGCATGATTCTTCATATATAGAATAATTTCATTTATTTTGATTTTCATTTGGCTGCAGAATTGATGGAGCAAATTTCTTAACGACAGTGGAGGAGCTACTTGCTGGACATACAGATCTAATATTGAGGTTCAAAACCTTCGCAATCAGATATGACGAACAATTTTCAAATAATAAACAAGTATTAAACAACATTAAGGTGATGAAAATATTTCAATTCCAAATTTTTTAGTTTTTGAGTTTCTAAAAAGAAAAAAATTTAAGTATACTCATCAGATTGAACCGCCTCATTAATTTTTGTTTCAATTCAGATACGGTTAGGAGGTAATAAAGATATTTATAAATCAGTTTTTCAACATGCGTCTCTCTGTGTGTGTCACGAGCAGGTTGGTCTTTCTTTCTTTCTTTTTTTTTTTTCAATTTCTTGTGCTTTATGGGCTGTGGTTCGTAATTGGTGAAGTCTTTCTTACTATTCTCTTTGGAAACTATTCCTCTGTAGCTATGGTTACTCTTGGAAGGCCATGAAGGCCTGTTTTTGGAGTTCGTCAATTTTGGTGTCCAACTTTTTAGGGTTCGTATCTGAGGACTTGTTAAATGCTCAAGGGCTTTAGTAACTGGTAAGCATGTTACCTTAACATTTTTGTCTTTTTATTCACATGTGGAATTCTGTTCATATAACAAATTTTGATGTACTTTGTTGTTTTTTTTTTTTTTTTCCCTTCCAGCTCAACAAGTCAAAATTAATCCGTGGGAATTTTGAATTTTATTTGAAAGTTTGTCCTTCGACTAGAAAAGTTACTGTATTTGAATGTGCTATTTATTTCTTAAATAGAGGCAACAACGTTTGTGAATTTTGAATAATTTTATAGTGTTGGAATAATTTTATCCATAAGAATTCGATATATATAATAAATATTATATGTGGCAAATCTAATTACCTATATAAACATTGTAAATAAATTAAAATAAATTTTAGGGTTTGCTATTGTTCATTGGATTGAGGCGAATATTCAACGTTTACTTAAATGGACTAGTGAGTTAATCATTATATCAATCAGGTTTAATCGAATAAATTTAAATGGTGGTTAGTGAAAAAGTCAATGTCAAAATATGGATAATTTATTTTATTATAGTAGAAAAATGATATTTAAATATTTTTAGTTCTTGCATCTATATTGAAAACTCTCCTCGCCAATACTGCTTTCACCTTCTCTAGCTCTCGCCCAACGAAACTCTCTCACAGTAGCATTCTCTCATAGGGCCGTCACCATCGCTTTGCCTTCTAGGTGCGGTGGCCCTCCTCTCCCCACCCCTCTTTATTTTCCTTCCGTGTCGTTTGCCCTTTCCGTTCTCTCTATCCCCACTCCTCTTTTTACCCTCTTTCTTTTTTTCCCCTTTATATGGGTTTGTCTTTTTTTTTTTCCATTTTTTTCTCTTTCTTTTTAGGTCCAGTCCAAATCTGAAATATATATCTGGATTTGAAATTAACCCCTCTAATTAAGGTGGTGTTTTCTCTATTTGATAGTGTTTTTTTATCCTATTATGGCCATTTTAGTTATGATGATAGAGAAGGAAAAATTTTAAATTCGGAAGAAAAGCACAATTGGAATGTGATTTCATTTAGAGTTTTAGATTTGGAAAATTTTATTTTTATGTGGAGAAGAAGATGATGTAACCTATTATGTTGCAACACACGTATGTGTTCCTCAAGACACAAAAGAGATCCAGATACATTCATGTTTTTGCCCATTAAAATTATCAGAAATCGAAGATTGCGCTCCCACTAAGAGTCGTTTGGTTTTCTTTAAATAATAAATACGTTTTCTTTTAAAAGAAAATGGCATTTGAATTCTTATACATTGTGTTTTGGATATTTTTTTATCTTTTTAAAAATAATTTTTGTTCGTTTACTTATAATTGGTCTATTCTCGTCGCAAAAAAAAAAATTGGTCTATTCTTCTAAAAGACTCAAATTGAAGCTCTAGAATTAAAAATATCAATAATTTTAGGTGTACATCTATTTTATCTAATTAAGTCCAACTAAATTATTTATTCTACGTCAAATAAAATATTATTTTGATGTTAAATAAAAATTTGTTTCTATATTATTTTTTATACTATTTGATTTGGAAATAATCTTTTATTTAGTATAAAAATATTTAGTTAAACTTAATTGAGCAAAATAGGTGTACACATAGCATTTCCTTAAAAATAATAATAACAAGAAATAAACGAAAGAACTTTTATTGTGCTATAGGAGACAGTCAATTCCTTAAGACAGGTTAATTGCATTAATTCAGATAGATTGCAAATATTTGTAACAAAGAAAGAAAAAATATATCAATAATTATACCAACCAAGCATTTTAACCAACCAAGTCCAACCAAGCTTTTCTCCTCCACGCGCCTTTCTCCCTTTTCTATTAGCGCTTTTTTCCTTTTCTTCTGCACGGGAAGAAGACGACAATGACGAAGGCAACGACGACAGCAACGACAAAGGCAGCAGCGACAACAACGACGATGACGATAGCAGTGACAACGGCGATAACAGTGGCGATGGTGACAATGATGAGGAGAAGAACATTGAAATTGGAGAAGAATAGGAAAAAAACACAGAGGAAGAGGAGGAGGAGGAGGATGAGGAGGAATGCAGAGAAGAGGAAGAAGAAGAAGGAAGAAAAATTGGATGAGGAGGAGGAAGAAGAAGAAAAGAAAAGCAAATCCGTTTCTGTTTTCATATAAATTCAGTTTCTATTTTCATGTAAATTCCGTTTCTGTTTTCGTGACCCAAAGTCATGCCTAAGCGTAAACAAGACCACGCCTAGGCGTGGGTTCTTCACCAAATCTGTTTCTGTTTTCATATAAATTCCGTTTCTGTTTTCATATAAATTCCAATTCTGTTTTCATGTAAATTCTGTTTCTGTTTTCGTGACCCAAAGTCACGCCTAGGCGTAAACAAGACCACGCCCAAGCGTGGGTTCATCACCAAATCCGTTTTTGTTTTCATATAAATTCCATTTCTGTTTTCATGTAAATTCTGTTTCTGTTTTCTATATAAAATCCGTTTCTGTTTTCATTCAAAATTCGTTTTTGTTTTCTTAGAATATTCAATTCAATTTTTCATCATCAACAACACCACCAACAACAGTAACAATGTAATAATGGAGGAGGATGATGAGAAGGAAGAAGAAGATGACGAAGAAGAGGAAGAAGAGGACGAAGAAGAGGACGAAGAAGAAGACGATAGCGACGACGACGACAATGATGGTGGCGGCAATGAGACGGTGGCGTCTGCAGTGACGACGACGGTGGTGGCTGCAGCGACGTGGTGGCTGCAAAAACGAAGAAGAAGAAGATGAAGAAGAAGAAGAAGCTGCATCAACGAGAGGAGAAGAAGGAGAAAGAAGCGCGTGTTTTCACGTTCCTGATGTGAGAGTGATTATTTTTTGCTTGGTTGGACTTGGTTGGAGTAAATATTTGGATGTGTAGCATTATTGAAAATATATATACTCCTATGTAAATAATAAATAATCTAAACAATAAATTTACTCGTACAAGTGTTTTTGAGTATCTAAATTTATCGAAGTTTTTTATTCAAGCGCTTTGTCTATAAAGAAGCTTTTCTACACATCGTTTATCGTCTAAAATATAACTTGTGCACATTAGATGTAGCACTTTTTAAGTTTTTATAAACTATTGAATTTTATTAAATGATAATCATATTTGATACTTTTAAAAATTTAATAAATCTTAATAAATATAGAATATGATTGATGGAGAAGAAAATGGAGATGTTTCACCGTCCCACCAAATTAGTTTTAAAAATAATTTATGAAAAATACTGGTAACATTCTATAAGCGTAACTTTAATGGTGTGCCCAGGTCGTATTTCGTTGAATGAAATATATAGTTGATTCTAAATTTAGTGAAATTGTTTGAGAATATTTTTTATGACGATAATAAGAAAATAAACTATAAATTGAAAACACTGACTCAATAATCATTTCTTATGGTTATATTATCACAACTCTGTTAACCATGTTATAATATGTATAAGTTCATTTGATTAGGTTTTGATGAATGACAAACATTGAAGTTGAGGATAAGTGTTGAAAGCAAGGAAACGAAGACAAAAAGACAAGTCCGCAAGTTTGAAGAAGGTTTAGTGTCTTAGGACTTAGATATTTATCTTGTCAAGAACCAAATTTATTATCTCTCTCTCACACACACTATAAAATGTTTTTAAAGAAAAGTTTTTACAAGAACTATAGCCGAAATATAGCCGTATAAGGTTTTGAACTTGGTTTTTATGCTCCAATAAGATAGGAATCAATAATAAGTGATTTAACATTGATTCTTATGTGTTTAAAACGTTTTTAAAGCATAAAACTATCAGGTAATCGATTATATAAGGTTGATAATTGATTATATGCCTTAGAGCTGCAGATAATCGATTACCAAACCCTGATAATCGATTATGTTGCCTCAGATAATCGATTATCTAAAGCCATAATCGATTATTTAGTGTAGATTTCAAAAATTAGTTATAACGGCTAGTGGATAATCGATTATGTACCTATATAATCGATTATCTGACGCTGAAATACACTAAAATGGCTAGTTTGACAAAATTGGCTCCAATCCACCTACCATATAACATTCCAATGCTTTGGGATGTCTATAAATAGATGGTTTGAAGCCTCATTTCAAATACAACATCAATTCTAAGCTATATTGTTATTATACTTCAATTTCATATCTTTTTCAAAGTAATTTATGCACAAAATTGAGAGATAAACACATTTGATTCATAGTTCTTCAATTGTAATCATCTACTCTTCTATGAGAGCAACCAAGTTTAGTTTACTTCTTTTGTACGATAAAAGATTGGTTCTTTTATCATTTGAGTTGAGAGATATAAACACTATAGTCGATTAGATAAACACTCAAGGAAATTCTTGAAGTTGAGATTACTTCGAGTGGAGTGGTTTATTGTAAGATCGTGAGGTGTTAGAATCTAAGGCTCAAAATTGTAAATGGTTTATCCAGCACCTTGAAGCTTGGTGATAGTGGAACTTCTCAATCGTGATTGAGAAAGAGTGGACGTAGGCAAGGATTGTGCCGAACCACTATAAATCTTGTGTATCGTATTTCTATCTCTCATCTTTTACAATTTTGTTATTTATATTTACAAGTGCTCTTGGAAAGTAAAAGCTCCTTATAAGTGCCTAAAAATTGAGTTAGGCCCTTGGAAAAATACTAGTACAAGCATTTGAGTTATTTATATTCAAAGTAATTTACGTTTCCGCAAAAATTTTATATTGTTGTATAGATACTCAATTCACCCCCCTCTTGAGTATCCGTGCTTATTGACTAACAAACTCACTAAAGCTTAATTATGATGTGGCTAGTGAGTAATTAAAGGCAACCGCTCATTAATCCCTCATTTTAATTCTAGCAATTAATAAATCTTAATCAATTAGAAAATCAACCAATATCCCTAATTAGTTTAGACATATTAATTTCAGTAAATCCTAAACATTGCTAGGATTAGCTAATGTTCAATTAATTAGAAAGAATAACCATTACCTTCTAAATAATCTAGATTAGTTATTTAAACCCAATTAGCTAGCCTAGATTCAGACCGGAATCTAATCTTAATTTCTCCTCTCAACGTAACCAATCTTACTAACATTAAGATTAATATTTGCTAAGGATGTCACCTTACCTAGATTAATTGTATTAACCTTCCAATTATTCAAGATAAGATAAAAATTAATTTACACTACTAACCTTCGTATAAATTAACCATATCATCATTTGTTTAAGTTAATGATTCACCAACACTGTGAATGAATAATTATCATAACAATGGAAAATTAAAGAAACAAAGGTAATTAATTTTAAATGAAGATCTAGAGTTTAAACATAATCTATGGTAATTAGATATTCAAATCAGTAAATAAAATTACTCAAACATAAAGAAAGAAAATAAAAACATTCCTTAAACGGGGTAATTCCACTTTTCAAGGGCTTAATATTAAAATGTTAGAATAACTTAAATAAATATTGTTAAATCCACTCTTTAAGGGGGGTTTTTCCACTCTTAAAGGGATAATAACAAGAAAGTAAATGTTAAAATGTTAGAGTGAAGAAAGTAAATATTAGAGTCTATGAAAATAAATAAAAGATTCAAAGTTTCAGATATAACATGCATGTAACATAATCAAACTACAACCAAATTAAAAGAAACTAAACTCTAAAAATATAAAACTATAACCTAAGGACCTAAACTAAATTATGAGAGAGTGTTTATTATCTCAGTTCTTCATTCTCTATATATTTAATTGCTGAGTTTGATGCCCTTTATATAGAAAAAATTTTACATGTGAAATTCCTAAACTAACCTTGTTGCTGAAGTCACTGTTTACATCATCAGCTCCAACTTATTGCTCATTTTTCGACCAGAATATGTGTGAATTTACCTTTGGTGGCTCAATGAAATTGTAGCTCTATCTCTCCTGTAAATTTAGACAAAAAAATCATCGTAATACGTGTTAGTCAATAAGCACGGATACTCAAGAGGGGGGTGAATTGAGTATCTATACAACAATGATAAATTTTTGCGGAAACGTAAATTACTTTGAATATAAATGATTCAAATGCTTGTACTAGTATTTTTCCAAGGACTTAAGAGACTTCTTAAGTACTTATAAGGAGCTTTTAATTTCCAAGAGCACTTGTAAAAATAAATATCGTGAATATAAAAGAGTTTGAGTTTAGAGAGATAATACACAACGATATATAGTGGTTCGGCACAATCCTTGCCTACGTCCACTCTTTCCCAATCGCAATTGAGAAGTTC
>JASCZI010271865.1:62068-80082 GCA_036250425.1 Stylosanthes scabra
CAAGAGCTTGAATCTAACACCTCATGGTATCACAAGATAACCCACTTCACTCGAAGTAATTCCAACTTCAAGATTTTCCTTAAGTGTTTATCTCACCGACTATAGTGTTTATCAATGCTCACCACCTTAGAGAATCACACTCTAAGATCACTCAAGTATAAAATACAAGAATATGTGTAGAGAAGGAATTACAACTCTCAAAATAGAGTAGATGAATACAATTGAAGCTCTATGAACCAATCTTTGGTTATCTCTCAAATATGTACAAAAATCACTTTGAAATTATGTAGAAATTGAAGCATAAGCACAAGAATACTTAGAATTGATGTTATGTATGAAATGAGGCATCAACACACCTATTTATAAGCATCCTAAGGCATTGGAACGTTATATGGTAGGTGGATTGGAGCCATTTTGTCAAAACTAGCCGTTATGAGCATTTTTAACACTTGGGTATCGATACTCACCCTTGGATATCGATACTCATGTGTCCGTTGAGCCAAAATTTGAATTTTTGGCTCTGAGTATCGGTACTCAATGTATGGATATCAATACTCACTACACTACTGCTTGAGTATCGATACTCAAGGGTGGGTATCGATACTCATAGTACTGTCAACTATGGCATATTGCATACCAATCTGAAGCCCCGGACGTTAGCTTTCTAACCCAACAAGAACTGACTCGTTTGGACTTCTGTAACTCAAGTTATCACCACTTTAGTGCACAAAGGTCAAGTTTGACAGCATGCACTAAGTTTTAAACCAATGCCTATGCGTGCTACAGAGACTCTTCAAAAACGTTTCTTTTGTTCTAAAACAACTTAAAAACATTTAGGAAACAACTCCAAAACATTGATAATCAAATCTTATCTTTGTTTTACCATAAAAGAAATTATAAAACATTTATGGCATTATACGGCTAACGTTTTGACAAAACCTTTTGTTCTTAAACAAATCCTTTCAAGATATTCGTAAAACCTTTTCTTTAAACATTTTAAAGTGCGTGTGTGAGAGAGATAATAAGATTGGCTCTTGACAAGATAAATACCTAAGTCCTAAGACACTAAACCTTCTTCAATGTTGTGGTCTTCGTCTTCTTGTCGTTGTTTGCTTGCTTTCAACGCTTATCCTCAACTTCAATGTTTGTCATTCATCAAAACCTAATCAAATAAACTTATACATATTGTAACATGGTTAACAATATGTTGAGAAATGAGAGAAATATACGTATTTTACTACAAAATGTCACAATTCCGCGAAAATCTGTCATGTTTTATTGACAGCCTTTTTACTCCATCTAGATGGCCGAATTTGCTTACGAGTTATTCTACAAAGGTGTAGAGGATGAAAAGTTATTGAATTTAGACTCCAGAATTGTAGAAATCCAATCAGAAATGAGGTAGATATGATCCATTCTTTACAGCTGTTTGAAAAGTCAGCAAACCAGAGCTTGACATGTTTGAATCTGCAACTCTTCCATTTTGACTAGTTCAGTTTATACCCTAAATGTACGAATCAAGCTTTCTTGTATTGTAGATATTGATATTAGGATTCAAATGGCATTGGTTTGAGGTCAAAATAATATTCCTAGCTCAAAATATAGTCCAATCATTAGATTCTGCCAAAATCTACAAGACTGCACATCAAGTCTGTTTTGTCTTCTAAGCCAAGTTTGACATTAAAAACGTCCGAATTTGCAAGTGCCTATTTAGAAAGAATTGTAGATAATTATCTTAGCTTTTCAAGCATGTAAAGTATGTAGAATTTGAATTTCTATGTAAAACGCTACGCTTAAAATACGAAAACAACTTTAGTTGTAAAGATGCATTAACAAAATATGGTGCAAAATTACACAAATTTGACACTAATTCGATAATTTATAATTTAATGGACTCTAATAAATATTCATCAAATATATATTAATTTATGCACAAATATGTTGTAAAATACTAAGTATTTGGAGTAAAATATATTATCATTTTTAGTCTCATCAATGATATATGTAAAATAAGTCGAAATACTTTGTACACGTTGAATGCGTCATATCTTATAAATCATTAAATTTTATTAAATATAAATCAAAGTACGTTATAAAAAAGGAGCATTGATGATAGACATTAATAGTTAGGCGACCACTATGGTGATGACAAGGGGTTGTCTTCCCGTGAAAATACTATGGTGGCCAAAGGAGCGGGCGACGCGTGTTAAGTGAGAATGTGCTGCATGACATTACGGCATAAAAAAATGGCAGGGGTTGTTGCTGGGAGTTAAATAATGTTGTGGTTTAGTGAAATGATTAGCATATGTAATCAGGTGTGTGAATTAGGGTCGTTATTAGGTTGGGCTGAAAATTGAATGTGATATTTTGAGATGAGCGATGGTAGGAATTGAGTGAGTGTTTGAGGAATGCGGCCCGATGGGTGGCAAAGCATGCTGAGCATCGGTTGAGGACGTCCACAAGGCCTTGAATTGGCGGAGAGTAGTTAGGAAATACACGCTGTGGCATCGAAGAAAGGAGGAGACACTATTTGCTCGAAGAGAAAAGGTTCGTACGGGTTGTGTGATTGCTGTCGGAGCCAAGAAACTACGGAAGGCGGAATATGGAATTGGTACTAGCCAAGACGGAGGAGGTACAACGGGAGGTTTTCACGGAGGACATGGAAAACGAGATAGGTGTGTGCCAGCTAAGGTTTGCCAATTATATGTTATGGTTAGGGTTAGTGCAGAGAAGCATGAATAGAACTAGGACATTGATGGATTAGGAATTGATGTAGTGAAGAAAACGTAGAACTGGTATAGGGCTTAGGATATTGTGTTGTAGGTTGTTCATGTAGGTATTGTTTTGAAGTGAATAAGGTAGTGGGTTATTCTGGTATAGATGCTGGGAAAGGGAAGAAGCATTGTAGTTAGGGTCTAGGGTTTATGGTTCAGAAACGAGTATGGGAACAAGTGAATTTGCTAGTGTGAACTACAATTTGAATTGAAACATTTGAATTGGAAATAAGAATGAAACATGTGCTTTAGGGAATTATTAGTAAGTGATATGTAAGTGAAATACTGGGAGTAACAAATTGGCTTCTAACAATTCAATATGGGGGAAAAGTTTTCCGAGGCAAGTTTGCTGATGTAAACTAACATTTGAATTGAAACATTGCTGCAGGACAGAAGGCTGAGCAGGAATCGGTAGGGGGCATGGAGCTTAGACCAGGAGACGCTGTGGTAACTAATGGCTTTAGTAACAGGTTCGAGGGGCATGAAATAGAGGGCGAAGTTGGGCTGGGAGATCTGTGTACTTTCAGGGATGTCATTGGAATGGGACTAGAAGACATAATGAAGATGGAGTGGGGTAGCTTAGATGCGGCGTATGAGTTCTACCGGCTGTTTGGTAGGTGCAACGACTTTGTGGTCCGTAGGGGTAACTCCAGGAAGGATGGAAGCAGCGAAATGGTTAGATATAGATTCTTTTGCAATAGGCAAGGTGTTAGGGAAAGCAAGCATTATGATAGGGTAGATCGTAAGCAGGCGCATCGCGCGGAGACGAGAACAAACTGCCAGGCAAAGTTGTCAATATTCCTCGATAGGGTGGATAACAAGTGGAAGGTGAGGAAGGCAGTTTTGGCTAACAACCGTGAGCTCACCCCACTGTTGATGGTTCACATGATAGCAAATCATTGTGAAATACCAGATGCTGCAAAATCCAACATTCAAGGGATGCACGGTCAACGGGTTGCTACAGCAAGGATCGTGGGGTATATGACGGGGATGGGCGGAAAATGCTTAGGTTTCTGAAAAAGGATGTATTGTGAAGAAGTAGTGTAGAGAAAGAATAGCGGATGGAGACGCGAATGCGAAAATTGTGTATTTGGAACGTAAGGTCAAGGCAGATCCTATGGCAAATAGTACGTATGTTCGATTAGATTCAGGAATGCTTGGGAACTTGTTTTGGGCAAATGTGCAAGTAGGGTTGATTATCAGCACTTCGGTGACGTGATTGCATTTGATTCAACCTATAAGAAAAACAAGTACAAGAGGTCGTTAGTGATATTTTCAGGGGTTAACTATCATAAACAAAGTTGTGTGTTTGGGTTCGGATTACTAATGGAGGAGACGACAGCCTCTTATAAGTGTTTGCTAGAGCAGTTCTTGGAAGTAATGTGCGATAAAAATCCGTGCATTGTAGTAACGGACAGTGATAAAGCAATGGCAGAGGCCATAAAGGCTGTTATGCTCGAAGCTACACACATGGAGAAAAATGTGACTAGTAATGTGAAGGATGAAGAGCTGCAGAAAATATTCAGAAGGTGGCTATGTGAGAACAAGGAAATATAGAAGTTTGAAGAAGAGTGGGCCCAGGCCGGGGAAGAATATCGGCTGGGGCAAAGTGTCTGGGCAGGCGTGATGTACGAGAGGAGGCGGATGTGGTGCAACGCTTACTTGAGGGACAAATTATGTGTCGGGTTCCAGACAACCTCTCGGTGTGAAGGGATTAAGTGCTTGTTTGGAAGAATAAAAGAAAGTACTTTTAATAAATTTGGAACGCATTTGGATTGTCTTTGAGAAAAAATGACTTTTATTATATAAAAAAAAGCAATTTGTTTGCTTTTCTTAAAAGTAGGGCCGTCAAAATGGGCCAAACCCGTCAGGCCAGCCCGTTTATCCGTCTAAACGGACGGGCTTTGTCTTTGAGCCCAGACCGTTTAAAATTTGGGCTTAAATGGGCTAGCCCGATTAACTCGAAAAAAATCGGGCTTAAACGGGCTAGCCCGCGGGCTAAACGGGCTGGCCCGTTTATTTATTTTATTTTAAATTTTCTTTAAAAAATAGCATTTTTTCGTATATTTTATTGTATTCGACCCGAAAACCCGATTCATCAACTAAAAAACTTTGTTTTTTCTAAAATTTTTTGCTAAAAAACGGTTTTTTTTGTGAAAAGTTATTTTTTAAAGTTAAAAATTAAAATTTTTATTTATTTTTTTAAAAATTAATTAATTAATTAATTAAACGGGCCAGCCCGTTTAGCCCGCGGGCTGGCCATAAATGGGCCGGGCTAGGAAAATTCTAGCCCGTTTAAAACCGGGCTAAACGGGCCGGGCCTAAATGGGCCAGGCCCGCCCGTTTGACCCCTACTTAAAAGCTAGTAGTATCTTGCTTTAAAAAAAAGCAAAAGCAAAAGCAATTTAGGAATATTTTATTTTCCAAATTATCCTTTACAATAATTAATAATTACAGTGTATATCCTTAATTTTAATTTTCTCTCCTTACGTTCTTTCATCTTTCAATACATAATTTTCTCTCCAAATCTTAACTGCCTTTCTAAATTCCAGATTTCCCTCCAGATGTTAATCATCTTAATCCTAATTTCCCTCCAAATTCTAATCACCCTAATCCTAATTTCCCTTCAGATATACGTTCATTTATTCTCTAAAAGCTTTAATTCTCATCAGAATTTCAATTTATAATAACATATCACTTCTCAAGTCTGTGCTTTGCTAATATTACGAGTTACAGGTACAATTTATTTTCTCATATTTTTAAGTTTATACAAGGATTAACTTACCTGTGTTAAGAATATTTAGAGTTTGTTTAATTTTTATAATGCAGTTGGAGTTTTTGTTATGTTTATTTTTTAATAGGTATTCTGATTTATTCTTAACGTACTCTTATGTAATTTGATATTCTTAACGTACTTTTATGTACGGAAATAACATGCCTCCAAAACTAACTCCTAGAAGAGCTAATGAAGAAAATTCAACTGAAACACAAACAACTGAAAAGGCTAGTTGGAATGATTATACTACTGAAGTTTTTCTTATCGTGTATGAAGAAGAAATTGTTGCTGGTAATAGACCACATACCCATTTTAATAGAGAAGGTTGGAAGAATATGTTAGTCAATAAGCACGGATACTCAAGAGGGGGGTGAATTGAGTATCCAATCAACAAATATAATTTTTCGCAGAAACGTAAATATTTAAGAACTAAAACAACACAAGTGCTTGTACTCGTATTTTTCGAAGGGCGTAAGTCAATTCTTAGGCACTTATAAGAAGCTTTTAGTTTCCAAGAGCACTTGTTATAAAATAAATTACTTGAAATTAAATAACTCAAGTATTTTTGCTTAGTATTTTTCCAAGGATTTAACCACTTCTTAAGTACTTATAATGAGCTTTTACTATGCAAAGATTCTTGTAAAAATAAATAACGGAATTATAAAATATTAAGGAAGAAATACGATACACAAGATTTATAGTGGTTCGGCGCAACTCTTGCATACGTCCACTCTTTCTCAATCGCTATTGAGAAGTTCAACTATCACCAAGCTTCAAGGTACTTGATAAACCGTTTACAATCTTTGAGTTTTTAGATCCTAACACCTCACGACATTACAATAAACCACTCCACTCGAAGTAATCACAACTTCAAGAATTTCCTTGAGTGTTTATCTTAATCGACTCTAGTGTTTAATCTCTCAACTCAAACAATAAGAGAATCAATCTCTTATCTTAAAAATGAAACAAACAAAGTTTGGTTTCTCACAAGATGAGTGTATGGTTACAAATGAAACTCTATGAACCAAAATATGAATATCTCTCAAATTTGTGCTCAAATCACTTTGAAAATGATATAGAATTGAAGTATAATAACAAGATAGCTTAGAATTGATCAAGTGTTTCAAATTAGCACCTAAAACATCTATTTATAGACCTCCCAAACCTTAGAAACGTTGGGGAGTTAGTGGAAAGGAACCATTTTGTCAAAACTAGCCATTTTAGGCTATTTTTCAAACTCATAATCGATTATGATATGTCCATAATCAATTATGCTTTTAGTCGTTATGAAATTTTGAATTTTAAGCACTCATAATCGATTATGGAGTTTCTCATAATCGATTATGAGGCGTTACTTCATCATAATCGATTATGATGAATATCATAATCGATTATGGTGTCCAAAATGCCTCAAAAACATTTTTCTTTCATTTTAAGAGGTTCCAAACTTGTTTTAATCAATCCCTAAGGTCTTGTATCATTGAAAACAAGTTTCTGGACATGTTTGGCTAGCTTGATCATTATAAAAACATTATGAAACATTTTTCATTCGAAAAACACTTTGTTAAAACGTTTATTAAAATATTTTCAAGTGAGTGTGTGAGAGAGATATAACTATTTTGTTCTTAATAAGATTATTACCTAAGTTCTAAGACTCTATATCGTCTTCATGCTTGTGGACTTCGTTTATCTTGTTGTTGTTGTTGGCTTTCAAAATTGTTCTTGAATCTTTCGGTGTTTGTCCTCAAAACTTTAATGGTTGTCATTCATCAAAATATTAAACAAATAAACTTTGCATGCATATTGTAACATGGTTTACAGAATATAGTAATGAAGTTCAAGAACATCACAGGTCATTCCTATGATAAGAAACAATTAAGAAATAAATGAGATTCTCTAAAAACTAGCCCTTAGCGTCAACCAACTCCAGCATAAGGGACCTCTCAGTTGTACAAACACAAAAATTTCAAACAAATAAAACATAAGTAGTTTCAAGTAGAGCAAGTAGCAGGTAGATCACATAGTAATATACAAGTAGGCAAACCAAAACAAATGCAAACTCAAATAAAGCATACAAATGCAGATGATGCATGCCTGCCCTATGGCCGATGAGCTCATCTAGTCGGTTATCTGGCCAAACCCGACTGGTCCGGTAGCTAACCATGGACCGTCCCTCGGTGCGCGCATCCCCAAGAATTATTCAATAAATATCATGCATGATATATTTCAATTCATCTCAAGGGGGAATCAATCTGGAAAGGTCTAAGTGTCCGGCCACATCTTGCGACGGAGGGTCAACAAAATCTCAAATATTGTCCCGGAGCAAGTGGTGCGAACCATAACCCTTGCATCTACCCAGGCAATATCATACAATCGCCATTCAAATTCAGTATCTTTTAAATTTCATCCCTGAGCAAGTGGGGCGAACCACAACCCTTACATCTACCTAGGCATATTATACAATCATCATTCAAATTCAATCATCATAATCTCATCATCATTCAGTCATCATAACTTAATCCTCATCATCATTCTATTACTTTAAAATCCATAGAAGTATTCAAGATATATTTCTTTGTATAAAAGTAATCAAACCCAGTTCATTTTCTCTTAACTATAATTTCCAAAACCAAAACAAGGTTTATAAACCATTTCTAAAATCAAAGCATAACTTCTAAACCAACTTTCAAACCAAAACCAAAACTTCCAAGACTATGATTAAATCATAAGTACAACGTCCAAACTCATCTAAAATTCTCATAAAAATATGGCAAAACCTTACTTGAAGACTGGACTTTTTTTCCACCCCTCAAGGTTGCCTCATTCTCAATTCCTCAATCAAATCAAAATTCAACAAATTTCAATCCAAAACAATTCCAAATCAATCTCAAATCATCATCAAAACTAAAGTAGGCAAATACAATCAAATAATCAATTTAACAATTAAAATTGAATATTTTATTTCCAATCTAAGTTGCCTAAAAACCCTCTAATCCGCCCACCAAGAAGCTTTAGTCGGTTTTATCTTTCTTAATTGTAATATAGCAAATCATTTATATATATTTGCATTAACTCACTAAACTCATCAGGTATTCAATCCCAAAATATTTTATTGCTTTAAAATAAATCCCCTACCTCAAGTTGTCGAAATTACAAGCTTACGGCTTAAAACATGATGCAGAATTCACAACGGCAGCCCAACTTCGTCCATATCTTTATTAAGCCAAACGAACTCTGAATCAAGCAAACTTTATGTCCACGCGACCGTCTCGGAACAAAATTTCTAAAGAATCAAAAACCATGATTTTATGACTGCTCAAACTCTAAAAATAAGGAAAAAACCAAGAATGACTCTGTTTTCTGTAGCATGAACTTACCCTCTTGTAAGGATTCTAATTGACGTGCAATAATTACGTAATATACAATAACTTATATGAATATAAACTAGGAAGACTAAGCTTTATTTTGAATGTGGTTTCAACTAAAACAAAGCCCTATAGAATTTATTATAAATTTTTAAAGTGGGGCGAGGTGCTGAAAATCATTTCAGAAAACAATTTGATGAAACAACCTTCATTTGAAAATTTATAACAAATTCTTTGAATATCAAAACAACCTAAATTTTATACCATGATAAAGGGCGTGACCAACTTTCACCAAATTTTAGTCCTATTCAATTTAGAGTTGAATTGAATTTTATTAGCATTTTTCAATAAAACCGCCCTGCACCTCTTTCGACAGGAAAACAGCAAGTATAACTTTTCTTTGAAAATCCACCAAAAATCCAAATCAAATTGTTTAGGCACAAAAATTAGTGAGATATATTTAGACGTATTATTCTTCAAATTACAGTTGGTTTCAGGTCAATAGCTTCTGTGAGATGGAAGTTACAATCTTTGGAAATTGGGTTAAATTATGCTTAATCCTGTTTTCAAAATCAGTGAACATAGTGACTTCCAAATGCTATTACTTTCACTTCAAGACTTAAAATGACTCAAAACCAGATTAGAACTAATTTTGACTCATCCAGTAACAACTTTGCATTGGTGGTAACTCAAAAGATATTTTATTTTAGGAGTTACAAGCATGAGAAGTTACTACTAGTGTTTCTGAAAATCAGATTTTCCAGCCTTAAGCATTGATTTTTAAAATATCATATCTTCTCATCCTTAACTCCTTAATTAACGAAATTTTAGAGTGATAAAATGGACTTATCAAAATTTTAAATAAATCTGGTTTCACTTCAAAATTCATTTTGTACAATTTCCAGCAAATCAAACAAGTTACTGATATTCAACTCGAATTTCTGCAGAAAAACAGATTTGACCACTAAACTTGCAAAAATCACCAAAAATCATATACTCAACGAAAACTCATCAAATTTTTCAGAGTTACTCTAGACATACTAAATTTTACAAATAACTTGGTTTCATGAATTTCTGACAAGTATGGAATGAGTTACAGTCGCTTGAAGTTACTGCCATATACTAAAACTAGAGCAGAAACAGATTTTTGACATATAGTGTTAAAAAAAACGTGAATCAATTCTATATTCACCTGAATTTCATCAAATTAAATACTCTAATATAACATTTAGAACATATATGGCAGAGATTATACCCTAAGGAATAGATTTGGGGATGTGATCATCGTTCCGGTGAGCTCCAACGATAACTTTGACGTTTCCGGTCATGAAAGCACCTTCCTTCTCTGTCCATGTGGGTGTGTGTTAGTTGTCCTAGGGTTTGCTTATTGGGTGTGTGGTGTTTATGGGAAAGGGATGAGAATATGAGATTGAACGGCTGAGTGTAGTGTCTAGGTTAAAACTTGGGGTTTGTGTGTAAAATTGGGGCAAATGTGATATTAAGTGAAATATAAGGGTGGTAATTTAATATAATTAAAGGATTATGATGTAATTAATAAGAACCCAAATATAATTTACTAAAATTATTTTTAAGAACTTTACTTTTAATCCCATAAATTCATTTTCAATAAATATTTTAAATTTATATTAGTGATAATTCTGACTAAGTTTTCTTTTAGTTCATAAAACACAAACTCAAAAATTCTTTTATTTAAATTAGATTATTAATTATTAATTCCTCATTACCTTTAAATGAATAAAATTACAGCTCTAAATATGAAAAATTTCCAATTATAATATCTAAGGGTAATATAAGAACATCAATTATAAAATAAATCTTAATTATCTCATAAATAAATTTAGCAAAAATTTGGGTTCTTACATTAATGTAACACCCTATTATCCATATTCTTATGCTATAGTTATAAGTCAGAAATAATACGGTGATACGACCCAAGGAGGAAATATAATACATAAATGTTAAGTACGGGAATACTTAACGACTGTCCAAAGGACTTTCGAGTGTGAGGGACTAGACTAAGAGAACAAGATAGAGAGAATGTGCCTTCCGAGGGGCGAAGCACCCGGAAGAGTCCGAGAGCTATTGCCGAGAAAGGGGATTGATATATGTGAAGAATAGCCCTAGAGGTCCAAAATTAGGATTATGGAGCTCTAGGTCAAATATGGGGGGAAGAGTTTAGAGAATGCATACCTTGAGGGAGTGTTGCCCCCTGCTTATATAGTAGCGGGTGGTTGAGATTCGGATAGGATCTCTTCATGATCGTATCGAATCTTTCCTCTTTTGGTTCGATCCCTGATTCTATGGGCCAAGTAAGTTGATCGTTGATTATTGGATTGGACCTTATTGGGCCGATCCATAACAATAAATATTTAGGAAAAAAAAATATTAATCAAGGAGCCATGAAAAATGGATTTAAAAGAAAATTCACAAGCGCGTATCACACATATCTACATAACTGCATTCGAATATTAACGGGGTAATTAAAACACTCATCAGAGGGGAATAGAGTACGAATGACATATAATACATATATTATAATCTCTAGTCATTATTTGCCAAGTTTAAGCCAGCTAGAGTACAATAGTAAAACAGTTAATAACAAGTTCTATCTCTCCCAAACTCGTACATCAAAGTCTCTAAGGCAAGTTTTCAAAAGCAACGATATATACATCATCTATGTTTTTAAAATAAGGAGAGAACTAAAGCAAAATAGGACTCAAAAGTTTCCTTCGCCTGCTATCAAACGTAGCTCCTGCTCATTTCGGAGCACCAGGACCTGCATCTGAAAAAGCAGATCGAATATATACGGGTGAGAACCCCCAACCCATGGGTTCCCAATACGGTAAAAATTTCGAAAAGATACAATAAAATGTAACAGGAACTCTCTAAGCATTCCTAAATTGCAACTTACATCAATTCATTATTGAAGTATTTAATAAATTGAAATTAAACAATACATTTATTGAACTCATAATCTAATCACAAGTTTCTATCCATACCCAAATCTTTCAATTACCATATAGCAACTAGCCCTCAGCGTCATCCAACACCAGCATGAGGGACCTCTCAATTATTCACACACAAGCAGTACAAACAAGTAAAGCACAAATAGAGCAAGTAGCAAGTAGATCAAATAATATTGTACAAGTAGGCAATCCAAAACAAATGCAAACTCAAACATAACACACAAATGCACATGATGCATGCCTGCCCTATGGCCGATGAGCTCATCTAGTCGGTTATCTGGCCAAACCCGACTGGTCCGGTAGCTAACCATGGACCATCCCTCTTTGTTCATCAAATTCTTATGAACCCTAGACTGATTATTGTATGCATTTATGTGATATAATATTAGTTTGATTAAATTGAAGCTTGGGGTTGTTTATTGGTGCCTTGGACTTGAAGAATTGAGAGTGGGAATTCCAATTTGGTAAAATTCAAGAATTAAGGGCTGGTTTTGACTTCCTAGAGGTACGGTTTAAGTTTCTTTAAATACCATGTAATGTGACATGAAATCCTAGGCTAGACGACTTAAGATTATTGTTGGAATTATGTTAAAGCTTAAGTTGCAGATTTTTCAGATGGACAGTGAAGGAAGTTGCTTTCATGACCGGAAACGTCAAAGTTATCGTTGGAGCTCACCGGAATGATGATCACATCCCCAAATCTGTTCCTTAGGGTATAATCTCTGCCATATATGTTCTAAATTTTATATTAGAGTATTTAATTTGATGAAATTCAGGTGAATATAGAACTGATTCACTTTTTTTTTTTAACACTATGTCAAAAATCTGTTTCTGCTCTAGTTTTAGTATATGGCAGTAACTTCAAGCGACTGTAACTCATTCCATACTTGTCATAAATTCATGAAACCAAGTTATTTGTAAAATTTAGTATGTCTAGAGTAACTCTGCAAAATTTGATGAGTTTTCGTTGAGTATATGATTTTTGGTGATTTTTCCAAGTTTAGTGGTCAGATCTGTTTTTCTGCAGAAATTCGAGTTGAATATCAGTAACTTGTTTGATTTGCTGGGAATTGTACAAAATGAATTTTGAAGTGAAACCAATTTTATTTAAAATTTTGATAAGTCCATTTTATCACTCTAAAATTTCGTTAATTAAGGAGTTAAGAATGAGAAGATATGATTTTTTAAAGATCAATGCTTAAGGCTGGAAAATCTGATTTTCAAAAACACTAGTAGTAACTTCTCATGCTTGTAACTCCTAAAATAAAATATCTTTTGAGTTACCACCAATTCAAAGTTGTTACTGGATGAGTCAAAATTAGTTCAAATCTGGATTTTAGTCATTTGAAGTCTTGAAGTGAAAGTAATAGCATTTGGAAGTCACTATGTTCACTGATTTTGAAAACAGGATTAAGCATAATTTAACCCAACTTCCAAAGGTTGTAACTTCCATCTCACAGAAGCTATTGACCTGAAACCAACTGTAATTTGAAGACTAATACGTCTAAACATATCTCACTAATTTTTGTGCCTAAAAAATTTGATTTGGATTTTTGGTGGATTTTCAAAGAAAAGTTATACTTGCTGTTTTTCTGTCGAAAGAGGTACAGTGCGGTTTTATTGAAAAATGCTAATAAAAATCAATTCAACTCTAAATTGAATAGGACTAAAATTTAGTGAAAGGTGGTCATGTCCTTTATCATGGTATAAAATTTCAGGTTGTTTTGATATTCAAAGAATTTGTTATAAATTTTCAAATGAAGGTTTTTCATCAAATTGTTTTCTGAAATGATTTTCAGCACCTCGCCCCACTTTAAAAATTTATAATAAATTCTATCGGGCTTTGTTTTGGTTGAAACTAAATTCAAAATAAAGCTTAGTGTTCCTAGTTTATATTCATATAAGTTATTGTATATTACGCAATTATTGCACGTCAATTAGAATCCTTACAAGAGGGTAAGTTTATGCTTCAGAAAACAGAGTCAGTCTTGATTTTTCTCTTATTTTTAGAGTTTGAGCAGTCATAAAATCATGGTTTTTGATTCTTTATAAATTTTGTTCCGAGACGGTCGCGTGGACATAAAGTTTGCTCAATTCAGAGTCCGTTTGGCTTAATAAAGACATGGACGAAGTTGGGCTGCCATTGTGAATTCTGCATCATGTATTAAGTCATAAGCTTGTAATTGCGACAACTTGAGGTAGGGGATTTATTTTAAAACAATAAAATATTTTGGGGTTGAATACCTGATGAGTTTAGTGAGTTAATGCAAATATATATAAATGATTTGCTATATTACAATTAAGAAAGATAAAACCGACTGAAGCCTCTTAGTGGGCGGATTAGAGGATTTTTAGGCAACTTAGATTGGAAATAAAATATTCAATTTTAATTGTTAAATTGATTATTTGATTGTATTTGCCTACTTTAGTTTTGATGATGATTTGGGATTTATTTGGAATTGTTTTGGATTGAAATTTGTTGAATTTTGATTTGATTGAGGAATTGAGAATGAGGCAACCTTGAGGGGTGGAAAAAAAGTCCAGTCTTCAAGGAAGGTTTTGCCATATTTTTATGAGAATTTTAGATGAGTTTGGACGTCGTACTTATGATTTAATCATAGTCTTGGAAGTTTTGGTTTTGGTTTGAAAGTTGGTTTAGAAGTTATGCTTTGATTTTAGAAATGGTTTATAAACCTTGTTTTGGTTTTGGAAATTATAGTTAAGAGAAAATGAACTGGGTTTGATTACTTTTATAGAAAGAAATATATCTTGAGTACTTCTATGGATTTTAAAGTAATAGAATGATGATGTGAATTAAGATGATTGAATTTGAATGGTGATTGTATAATATGCCTGGGTAGATGCACGGGTTGTGGTTCACCCCACTTGCTCCGGGATGAAATTTAAAAGATACTGAATTTGAATGGCGATTGTATGATATTTCCTGGGTAGATGCAAGGGTTATGGTTCGCACCACTTGCTCCGGGACAATATTTGAGATTTTGTTGACCCTCCGTCGGAAGATGTGGCCGGACACTTAGACCTTTCCGGATTGATTCCCCCTTGAGATGAATTGAAATATATCATGCATGATATTTATTGAATAAGTCTTGGGGATGCGCGCACCGAGGGACGGTCCATGGTTAGCTACCGGACCATTCGGGTTTGGCCAGATAACCGAATAGATGAGCTCATCGGTCATAGGGCAGGCATGCATCATGTGCATTTGTATGCTTTGTTTGAGTTTGCATTTGTTTTGGTTTGCCTACTTGTATATTAATATGTGATCTACCTGCTACTTGCTCTACTTGAAACTACTTATGTTTTATTTGTTTGAATTGTTTGTGTTTGAACAATTGAGAGGTCCCTTATGCTGGAGTTGGTTGACGCTAAGGGTTAGTTCTTATATAGTGATTGATTGCATGACTTGGCTGTATTGATTATGATTGTTGAGTGGATTGAGTTATGTTAATAATGGAGATGTGTTTGAGGTTTTGATTTTCCTATTGAAGTTGTTTTAAGAAATGTTGAAACCAAATAGAAATCGAAGTGCCTTTTTAAGAATTATTTCAATGGAAACATTTTCTTTGAAATTTGGTAAATAATCATTTGCAAGTATTCCTTTACTTTGATGGTATTCTTGTTCCCTACTGAGAACCCGAAAGGATGATGTTCTCACCCCTTTAAATTGCACTTTAGTGACAGGTACATGAAGCTTTAGGGCGAATCTACAGTCAAGTAACAAAGCATATAGTTTTGATTTGGTTGTATTTATGTTTAGTTTAGTTTTCCCCTCGCCTCTATAAGTTATAAATTTTTAGAGGGGTATAATTTGTAATCTGTATCTTTTGATTTTGATATTATGATGTAGTAATATTAATATGTGGATGTATATATATATATATAAAATTATAGTTGTGTGATTTTTGTATAAAAAAAAATGAATGAGAACCCACCTTAAATTCGTAGAGGCTCAATATTAAGTAATTATAGTAATGAAATAAAGATAAGTTTAGTAACGCCTGGATTTATGAATGTTCATGAGGTTTAAAAATTTTGGTTGTTACAGGCATTGACATATACGAGGGAGATATTCTAGGAAGTGAGGAAGCAAATTGAACTTGTGGAGGTTGTGAACTTGATTGCTAGGCGAAAGGTGTCAACCATAATGGCGTATAAGATAGAGGAGTATGGGAAGTCGAGGATTACAGTTTAGGCGGCTTATGAGACAAGTGTTGGAAGGGTTGACTGCGAGTGTAATTTCTGGAAAAAGAACTGATATTCTTGCAGCCACATGTTCTACATTATGAAATCGGAGCACCTGAAGGAAATTTCGGCAGAGTTGATAGTGACGAGATGGAGGAAAGACGCAAAATATGTAGCTGACTATGCAGAAAAAGGGGATGAGTGCAGCGAGAGAGGTTTCCTTTGAGGCATAGGGTGCTCCATGCAATGTCGGTTTCCTTTGAGGCATAGGGTGCTTGCACGATTGGTGTCATAAATAGCCTTTGCCAAGAATTTAAGGATGAACTCAGCGGTGTTACGAGGGAAGCAAGAGGACCTAGCGGGGAAGGACCAAATTTGAATGATCCGGAGGTGGCTAAGACAAAGGGGGCTCCACTCAAGGGTAAGAAGTACTCGAAGAAACGCAAGTGCAAGAGGTGCAACTTGACGGGCCACAATATGAGGCGATACTGAGGTTGACATGGGGAGAGTATCGAAGGAGGCTGGAATGGAAGAGCAGCAGTACAACGGAGTCCGTCAAGCGGATCATAAGAGTGTAGATGCAGGCGAAGAGGTGAGATGGACTCTTATTTAAGTGAATTCGTTAAATAAGTGATTAATTAATGTTGTGAGCATGAAGAATGTCGAGTTCCAATCGTAGGAAGGCGTTATTATTTATCCTAAATCCCTAAATCATTCCTGTTAAGTATGGATGTACCCAACAATGATCCTAATGGATCTTTGTGAGTGGGAGACTAGACACTGAGAACGAGAGAGAGAGAATGTCCCTTCCGAGGAGAGCATTCGAAAGAATCCGAGCACTGGGTACCGAGAAAGGGGATTGATGTATGTGAAGAATATCCCTAGAGGTCCAAAATTAGGATTATGAAGCTCTAGGTCTGAGAAAGAAAAGAGACGAATCCCGAACTTTCGAGAGAGAGATGGCAGAAATCTCGCACAACAACAAAGGAGGCGACGACAATAGTGAGATCCAGATCACCCCGGAGAAAGGCGTGATCTCAAAGGACCAGACCATTCAAGAATCAGAAAAAGCCCTGAGAGACCTCCTAGAGAGACAAACTCGGAAAGTTGCCATTGCAATTGAAGCAATAAAGAGAGCAGAGGAGATGGCAAATAGACAGCGAGTGATACTCGAAGAGGCTGAAAAGAGAGAGCGGTTGGAGCTCTTTAAAAAAAGCAACAAATCCTTATTGTTGAAAGGATTAATTTCGATGAGTTTCAGGTGATATCTTAAAAAGCCCATATTTTTAATATATTTTAGATCGATAACGAGTCAGTTCTCAAACTAATAACACATGCTAAATATTTTCGTTACAAGTAGTAGAAATTTTAATCTACTGCAATAATGATTAGCAAACTTTAGCACATGATGATAATAGGAAGAACCAATCTTAACATACATTCTCATGGTACATAATAAATATATATATACATACGTAGTGAATATATATTGTTAGTCGATAAGCACGTTATATTCAATACTCAAGAGGGGGGTGAATTGAGTATTTTAGCAACAATGATAAATTTTCGCGGAAACATAAATAACTTAAATATAAAAGACTCAAGTAAATCAAATTTGTAGTAAGCTAGGACTTAAGTCACTCCTTAAGTACTTACAAGTAAGTCCACAAATTTAAAGTGCTTATTTCAAGTAAATTGAATTAGTATTTCACCAATCGGACTTAAGCCACTCCTTAAGTACTTACGAAGCTACTTTACAATTCAATTTAAATGATCGAATATAAATGACGATAATAAAAGGAGTTGAGAGATAGAGATACGGTACACAACGAAGTATAGTGGTTCGGCCAAACTCTTGCCTACGTCCACTCTTTCCTAATCGCAATTAGGAAGTTCAACTATCCAC
>JASCZI010271865.1:100955-144053 GCA_036250425.1 Stylosanthes scabra
TTCTTTTGGTTCTTGACAAGATAATTACCTAAGTCCTAAGACTCTAAAACATCTTCATGATTGTGGACTTTGTTTATCTTGTTGTTGTTGTTTGCTTTCGAAATTATATCTTGAATCCTTCGATGCTTGTCCTCAATTCCATAATGGTTGTCATTCATCAAAACCTAAGCATATAAAATTTTGCATGCATATTGTAACATGGTTTACAAAGAGTTGCCATGTCGCTGGTGCCTATGGCGAGTTGGCTGAAACGAGACAGACTTTGCCTGTTCCCCATGTGACCAACCTGTCGGGGGCAAAAGGAGGCAGAGGACTCACGTTGTGAGTATAAAAATGGGGAAGGGGGGACCATGCTTCTCACCATTTGAGGCTCTCCCTCCTTTTTTTTTTTTTCTTTGTGAGTGAGTGGTATTTTTATTGTTTCTTTAGAGTGATTAAAAAAAAAAGTGAATCTAGTGTTAATACGAATGAAAATTTAAATAGATTAGATCACTTCCACATTTCGGCACATTTGATTGAAAAGGTTAGTGATGTATGTTAACTTTTTTTTATATTTCTCATAATTATAATGATAATGAAATTATTATTTTTATTTATGGTTCTAATTACCATAAATATTTTGTTTTCACTACTATTATCAGATTAATGTTGTGGTTATTTTTCTTATTTCGTTAATCATACCTATCTACCACTAACATTGTTGTTATTATATTTTTAAATTTTTTTTTGTTATTATAGAATGATGTTTTTTTTTTAAATTGTTACCACATTGTTGCTACTATTACTATTATTATTAGTACAATAATATAAAAGCTTTCAATATGATAACCCCTTCATAAGAGCCTTTGTGGAGAGGTGCGCCCCAAAACTCATACGTTTCATCTTCCGTGAGGGGAGTGCACCATCACCCTCGAGGACGTTGCTCTACATCTAGGGGTTCCGATAGATGGAGCTCTCGTTAGCGGGACATTGCGATCGTGGGGGGAGTTCTTTCAGAAGGACATTTGGCAGTGGTGTTCTCAGTTGCTAGGAGTTGTTCCAAGTGGCCACGTGGGATCCACAAAATACACTATAAAGCTGAAATGGCTTTGGACCCGCCTGCAAGAAATGCCACTTGATGCATCTGATCACATGCTGAAGCAATATGCGCGGTGTTATATCATGTATCTGCTTGGTGGGATTCTTTTTCCGGACAAGGCAAACAACACCGTGCATGTGCAGTTCCTTCCACTGTTGGACAATTTTGGCGGCATCAGTGGATATAGTTGGGGCAGTGGTGTTCTGTGCTGGCTCTATAGAGCAATGTGTCATGCCACCGATTGAAATACAGAGAGTATGCATGGATGCCACACCCTACTTATGTCATGAATCTACTGCAGGCTTCCGTCATGGGCTCCAAATATCACGAGGCCCCACACCTTTCCGTTGGCCACGAGGTAACTTCTAACTTAGTGTTGTGATTTATATAACTCATGCATGGTTTTTATTTTCGCTAAACACATTGATTTATCATTACTTTAATAAGAGAGCGTGTTTTGTAAGTGGAGGGGTCGAAGAGGGCATAATGATTATAGTGAAGCTCGTTTGGTGAGGTACCGCGAACGGTTGGACTTACTGAATATTGTTGACGTGAGTATTCGTTGTATATTTTGCTTGTCAAATAAAATGATTCATTTGAAGTAGATTGCTAATGAACTCCGTTAGGTTCTTGTAGTTCAAGTGGATGCCATACAATACTGCAGCGATCATTTTCGTTGTCCCTCCAGAGTTCAGAGGCGCACCCCATGGGGATTTCTACACATTTGCAGTGCTTCTTATTTTCTTCAGGTTCATAGAAGTTCTTTCTATTGATCGTGTGCTCAGGCACTTCGGGGGAAAACAATGCCCTTCTAGACCACCTTTGAACATTGATATTTTTCACAAGCAATCTGCAAGAAATGATGATGGGTGGTGGCCAACGTGGCTTCGTGAGTGGTCTGTGGTATGGAATAACAGCCGAACAGCTGAGCGTCGAACGATGATAGATCCTGCTATTATTCTTTACCCAACTAGGCAATACTTTGACTGGTACAAGGAGAGGACTAGTAGGTTTGCCAACAGGAGAGTTTTTTGACAAATAAAACTGGTCTCATTAGCAAATAACATAATTGCCTTGCTAATTCATACCTTGCAACATCAAAGGAAAATAAATAATAATAAATTTAAGAATCTGGTGAACAACCTTTGGAAAGATCTGATTCCATGGTCAGCTACCAGGCTGTCAGCAACTAGATACAGTCAACAACCAGAATTCCACATCTACCTTCACTTTTCTAAACTACTTTTTTGGTTTATTAATATCTTTCCCCCTCTTTTGTGCTTATTTAAACATTAAATAAATTATGCAACTCCAGTTATTCTAGATGTAATAGTAGAATAGAACTAAGAAAAGCACAATAAGTAGAGAGTAATGAAATAATTATATAACCTCTTAATTTTTATGTTCAGATAACTGTGTTATAATGCAGGAACAAAATTACAAGTTGGAAATGATTTGATATAGTTACATCTCTGCTTATCTTCTCAAAACTGTCAAAATGCACTAATAATGTTTCACTTGAAACAAGAGAATTTGACACTATTACTATAATATAATCTGGAAAATACACTCTTTCATGTTACAAGATCCTAATCCCAAACATTGTAAGATTCAACAAAGTTAACCAACTAATTTACATCCACATCCCATTTTCTTCTTCTGATCCATCTCCTTAGAAAGTAAAAAAAACAAGTAAGGAGGAAAAGGGAAAGAGATGAGGTATACTAACTTACAATGCTATGATCTTGTTGGACTAATTTCCAAGTAAGGAGGAATATGCATCTCCTACATATGATTCTGAATCAGCAGTTGACACTTCCAAGTTGCCGCCGGATAAGCTTCCGCCGGTGGCTATCTCATAGCCAGAATCAGCCTTGACGCCATGAAAGGACTCGCCGGTGACCAGTGCTTGTAGCAATTTCGGCGGTGGAGGAACACTAACTTCCACTAACCCTTCCAGCATTTTCACCACCATACCCATTGTTGGCCTCATAGCCTCATCATCTTGAATGCACCAAACTGCTACCAAACCAACCCTTCTAGCCTCCTCAATGTTATATACATCTCCAAGCTTCTTATCCATCACATCGGCCACATTGTCGTCGATTATCTGCTGCGCTGCCCAAGGAGGAAAGAACCATCTCTCTCCTGTCTCACAATCACTCTCTTTGTCTCTGTCACAACCACCAGCAGATGGCGGTGCCTCAACGTTTCGGCGACCACCGATTAGTTCAAGCAATGTCATTCCATAACTATAAACATCTGCCTTCGTGGTAATCGCCACCCCAGAAATCCACTCTGGAGCAACATACCCCCAAGTACCCCTCATGGTTGCCAACACCCTACTGAAATCCCTCCCAATGAGCTTCGCCAAACCGAAATCCGAAACCTTTGCAGTGAAATCACTATCCAAGAGGATATTCTCAGGCTTGATATCACAATGTATAATGCAGTTCCTACACTCCTCATGTAAATATGCAATCCCTTTGGCCGTTCCAACCGCAACTCGAAACCTAACATCCCAGCTCAAACTAGGCCCTTCCTTGCGCAGATAAGCACTCAATGCGCCATTTTGCATGAACTCATAAACCAAAAGCCTATGCGCATTCTCGGAACAAAAACCTCTAAGCCTCACAAGATTAACATGCTGAATGTTCCCAATTGTCGAAACCTCAGCCCTGAACTCTTTCTCCCCGCCCCCTGGCCTCTCCAACCTCTTCACGGCAACAAGAGTAGAATCACTCAATTCACCTTGAAACACAGTCCCAAATCCCCCATGTCCAACTTTCTCAGAAAAACCCCTTGTTGCCAATTGAAGCTCCTTGTATGAAAAGACCCTCAAATTCAACATTTGAACAAATCCATCTTCCTCCTCCAACTCCTTCTTCCTCTTTTTCTTCACTAACACCAACAAAGTCACCACCACAACACCCGAAACTGCCGCTGACCCAACAAGGACAGCAACAATCAAAACCGTACGATCCAAAACCTCCCCATTCCTTTCTCTTGGCACCCTCACACGCAACACACCACCACCATCACCAACAGAACTCACATTCTGAAAATCAAACACTGACCCATAAAAGTTCCTACACAAACCACTCCCATCACTGAAAGTTAACCCAACACACTCACAAGATCCCAAACATTTACTCTCACAAAAGCTCAGAGACTTAGCTTTAGAAATATTCATACTACCATATCCAAATTTCACCAACCCCATATCCTGAAAATCATCCCTTTTTACACAAGAATCCTTTTTCTCACGAACACAACCCAAAGAGTAATCCCCATTCCTCCAACCCACTTCATCTGAAGGCACAAACCCATGAACACAACCACAATAAGAACTTTCTTGACCATTACAAACTCCAAAACTCCCACAAAGCCCTCGAACTTGACAAAGCTCAGGCTTGAACCAAAACCTGTTCCAAGTACCAGCTTGCTTCCACCATGTGTACTGCTGAACCTGACCTTGAGGCTCCAACCGGAACCTCGTCGGCAATAAGCCACTATCTGAAGTCCTCTCTGTGAACCCAAACGAAGCATCTTCGGTAAAAGGCTTCTCGAAATGGAACCGGTAAATGTACGGATTCGTCATCTCAGGAATTCCGAGGAAAGAATCACCGGTCCAGTTTCCGGTGGACCAATACGAATCGGTGCCGTTGAAAACAAGCTCAAGCTCACCGTAATTGGGTGGTTTCAGCCGCAGAGAGTAAAGACCCGGAGAAGGATCCGTTTTGGTTTTCCATGAAACAAGGGATCGGGTTTGGGTCAAGTTCATACCCGGAAGCCACGTGTCAGTTGGTTCGTCGAAGCTCTGCCACAAAACGGTGTCGTTTTCGGAAGAGAGAAGAACCAAGTTCCCAGTTTCCAGTAACTGAAGATTGCAAGAAGAAAAAGAGGGGCTTTTTGGGGTTTGCCAGAGAGGGAGAGAGGTTTGGGGGTGAGTGAGGCTGACGTGGCAGTTGGTGAGCTGGAGGGTGGTGTTGGGTTGAGATGGGGCGGGTTGGTGGCGGTTAGCGACCCAAATGAGGATTTGGGTTGGGAGGGAAGTGTAGCGGATTGAAAGGTAGAAGTTGTTGGAAGGTTGCAAGTTGAAGATTCCAAGCTCGAAGGTGTTGTTTGGGCTTCGGAGTGTGGTGGTTCCTTCTAGAATGGTGGTGGAAGGGGTTGCAATGGTGAAGGTTAGAATGTGTTGGAGGAGGAAGAAGAAGAAGAGAGTGTGAGGGAGTGGCATGGTTTCTGTTTTTTGGGGGGGTTGGGAGAGTGCAGAGAAGGTGTTTGTGTTTTTGAGTGTGAGAAAGTGAGAAAGAAGGAGAGAATTTTGGTGGCAGTAAAAAGGTAACATCATTATTATTAACAAAACAATTAACAAACTATGGATTGTGGGTGGTGGAGTTCATTTTGTCGTTTTCGTCCTTGTTTCTTTGTGTTGTGTTCTCTTCTTCATTGGAAATTGATCTCTCCATCAGTTGAACCATTAAAATGGCAGCTGAGTATTCAACTTTAAGTAAGTATTCAACGTTTGAAATTCATTTTTTTTTTCATATAATAACATATTAGGTATTAGTAAATCCTTAAATGAAGTTTTAATTCATCGTAGATTAATTATTGACATGTCAAATTAAAAAGTATCATGTGCAACCAAAAAATATTATAATATTAGGTAATTTATGAGTAATTTCTTATTGAGCTTAATCTCTTTATTTTAAACTCGAGTAAAAATTATCATCGATATCTAATCATTCATGCTAAGAATTAAGTGATTTCTAACCATTTTTAATTATCAAATCGGTCTTTAATTATTAAAATTATTAGGAGTGAATTTCATAATTAATAGTAGTCAGAAATCGTTTAATTCGTTTCATGGTCAGAAGACTTTTACACTGAATAATTTAGGGATTGAAGTTAAAATAAGCTGCATGCTCAAACCCTTGCTATTACTTGATGACTACCAGCAAGTCTTTTTTGGTTAGTACCCTTTTTAGTAATCTAATTAACTTGTCCACAATTCAGATAAACAATTACTACTTCTGTTCTTCAAAACGTGTGAACCATTATTTAACTGTTTAAATTGAAGTAAATAATAATGTTGTAGTATTCTAAAGTTGTGAATGACATAAGTCATAAAGTTATTGTTTGATTAATCTTTGTTGAAAACGAATCTTACCAAAACAATGTTGGAATATACATAATTAAGAGCTGCAATCATTGCTCCCAATGATTTGTTCATTTTAGGCTTATAAAAATTAAATCAAAATTCGTATATAATTATAGGCTCAAATCTTGTTTAGTAAGTGCGAATGATCAAAGCTCTTCGTAAGAGTATTGAGTAGCGGGGATTAAATAATTAAGTAACAATTATACTAGGTTTAGGGTTTCATCAATGATCACAATAATAATATTAAATATATAATTTTATTTGAAAAATATTTATAGCATATAAAAATTTAATAAAAATGTTTATACAACACATATGCTTAATTAAAATTGTATTATCATAAAATGAAAAAAGTTCACTCGACAATTAAATAAATTATTAAAATACCCAGCTTAATTAAACCGAAACGAAACAATAGAAAATAAAAATACTAAAATGACAATTGGTATCTTGTGCATACAGCAACTCGGTATCCGGTGCCCAACGACAAATTCTTAAATGAAGTTCAAATTCACGAAAGATTAATTTTCAATTTGTCGGATTGTTTAGAGATTTATTTAGGGTAAAAAAGACAAGTTGGAGAATGGAGAGTGAAAGGTGGTGGCAGACAACTGTTTTGATATCCACTAAATTAAGTCTTTCTTTTTTTTTTTTATCTTTTTTCAACGCAGGGTATGGAGGGAAAAAAATTAATTATTTAAATATCTAATTCTTTTCATGCAATGAATATATAATAATAATTCTTTTACGACAACAAAGGTATCGTATCTCATTTGTTTAAAATTTTCTAGCCATAAAAAGGTAGAAATAATTAGAGCATGCAGAGAAAAGAAAATGGGACCATTAAAATCAGGAAAAAGCAGCGATTGAATAATTGACAAAACTTTTATCATTTATGAAACCAAACCAAGAAAATCAAACTCTCCTGTTCTTATTCATATTCAGAAGCTTGTCAATAATTAATTCCTTGTAATTTATTTACCTATTTGAAATCCAAAAACTTTTTACTCTGTATGATTTAACACTATTAAATAACAGCATATGATAGACGAATTTTAGCATATTTATAGATAGATTGATTTTTTTTATTGAAAGATTTTGTATGTATGTAAAAGTCTAGTTAATAATATTTTATTGATTGATTTTTTTCGTATTTTTCTTTATTTCCAACAGGTTTTTCATCCATAATTGTACATTGATTTAATATTATCTGTCCATTTTTTTGACATATTTTCTATTTGTAATTGTGTCAAATTTTTTGAAAAATTTTTCGTCAATAATTTGTCCTAGAAAAGTATTCATTATTTGATTTACAAACACATTATTTATCGAAAAATATGTCTAGAAAGGTAAAATAGATTTTTTTTTATTTCCAGCCCAAAATATACATGTTCTCGTACAAAATAAATATAAATTTAATCTTTAAAAATGTTAATCTAATTGCAATAAAACAAACTTATGTTTAGCCCCAAAAAAAAATGAAATATGATGTTAAATTTTAAAAAGTAACAAAATGAATATTTATAAGTATTTATTCTAGAAAATAGATTATTTACATACCTAAGAAATTATTAAAAATTACAAAAATCTCACTTTATCTAAAAATTTGAATATGAACCCTAAATTCTAATCTATAAAATAGGTGGGTTTCTATCTATCCTACTTTTTTGTTGTTAGAGACTAGAAATGTGAGCTGTCTTAAAGCATTAACTTTGAAACATATAGCATAATTTTATGCATATTATTTTAAGTATTAATTCATGTGTGACGCATCATATATATCATATCTTTATCTTTATATAGACATAGACATATATATACATACACTAAAGCCTACGTTATATTAAATTAAGAAACAATAAACAAAAATATCCAGTGTTAACAAAATTTGCTTTAATTATGCCACCCACCTTTTTTCTTTTTTTCTTTAATTTTCTTTTCCGCAAATAATCTGTCTTCAAGGTTTCGGTGGAAATTAGATGCTTTCTTGTTGCTAGATGTGAACCCATAAACCTCTTATTTATTTCGCATTATTTATTGTAAAATAAAAAGCTAAATTAATATTTTCAAAATTAACTTCAATTTGCTTTCAACTTTATTTGATGGAATTATTGTATATATATAGTTCTGCCAATCAATAATAATTCGATCTTCCTTCTTCATATGCTCATTGTATAGTCAACTAATTCCTATAATATATAAGATGATAAGAAATAATAAGTTTTTTTTTTTTTTAAATGAAGTAAGCCAAATTATTTAAGTCAAGAATTAAAATGCTAATATATTATGTATGTGTGTGTGTTTGATTTCATGGTAGCTGCCATTGATGTGAACTCTGATATTATTATTAGAACAAAGTCAATGAAAGAAACACAATTCATATCTCTATCTCTATGGCTGCTCATCATTCCAGCTTTCATATTAATTAGTTGGTGGGTTAAGCATATACACTACTTTGATTGAATATATATAATAATACCTACACTATATCCTTTTATTAATATATATATTTTTTCTTTTTAATTTTTGTCTACAATATTTAAATTTTATACTTTTATCATCCAAAATTTAATTATTGATCTAATTTAAAAAACTTTAAAATTTTAAGATTTTTAATTTTTTTATTTTTAGAATTTGACCTATAAAACTTTAATAAAGATAACAAAGTATTTAACCTAATCATTGTATGTTAATGATAACAACATTAGGTAATAAAATATGAAATTTTGCTGTTGTTTAGCATGCTTATCAATCAATTAGAATTTTCATCATGATGAGGTCTTCATTGACTACAATTGCTACTCTTTTCTATATTTCCTTCTTTTGCCTAACAAATAATAATTAAAAATGTTAAATTAAAAGATATAATTCTTCTCAAGATTTGAAGCCTAAACTGTGGGCTGTGGCTAGAGTTTACCATATGCAATTGACAAATTAATATTAATAAACCAATTAGGGAACGTTTAGAGCGTGTTTGGGAAATATGAAAGTCTTTTGACAGAAATTAATAAAACTTTGAAAATAGATTAAATCAAAATTAAAAAATTTAAGCTAAAAATCAGTTTTTAATAAGCAAAGTAATATTTAAAACTTATAATTATGAATAAAAGTTTATTATTTTTAATTATAATAATTTTACTGATTTGACTTCAAGTATCAAACATTAAATAGTATAAATAATTATTTTATATTCTTTTTTCTAATTATTCTACTTAAAATTTTTTTTTAATATAATTCAAATACAATAGATTATCCTAAAATCCCTTTTCAACTAAAAAAAAACCTATTGTCACATAACTAGTTATTTTAAAAAGTGATTATACAAATAAAAATTAATAAGGTAAGTTTAATTTTTGAGCCTTTGCAAACAAATGTTAGATACTGCCTTTCAGGTCCATTATACTCCCAATTAAAATAGTTGTCATAGTATTTTATTTTATATATGGAATAATTGTTAAGTAGTTAGAAGTAGGCAGTGTAGGGAAGCTTGTGTGGAAAAATGTGTATGACCTAATCTACTTACATTGAAAATAGTGTGTTATTGCTTGACCATCATTTTCATAGATACCATGTGAAATTAGTTAATTTGAGTAAAGAAATTGGTCCTTCCAAATGTTTATAATTCAATTACACCACTCCTTTTGAATGTAACAAAAAGATTTTTCCCATATCATCTCACCATTTGTTTGGTTTATCAAGGTAACACTCAACACGGTAAATCAATGACTAATTTGTTACGAATCAAACTTTATTTAAGAATTTATCGCTAGCCAATAGATTACTGCATGTACAAGATAATATTCGAATTTCTATCACTTGTTTAAGTAGACTAATGAACTAATCACTTAACTAAAAATTGAATCAAAGTCCATAATTCAATCTCTAGATATCCAAATGGAATTCTCTTCCTTTTCTTTTATTTAATTTGTCAATGCCATTTTCTTCTAGTACATTTTTCAATTAATGTATCCATATACATCTTCATAACAGAAACATATCTAGACAAGGTGTCAATAATTATATTCAGATAAACTAATTTAATAATAAGTAACATTAATTAAAAAAAAGGGTTAAACAGAGTACAATATTATAGATACAAATATCAAATGTCTTAGAAAATCTGTGTTGGAAAAAAGGTAATGAAATATTAATGGTGCATGTTGACATTATTCAACTATTAGCATATATACATACAAATCTCACGTGAATTATAGACTATAGACTATAAATTAAGCCAAAGAAAGCACAATTAGAACAAATAATAAAAATCAATGACTATAATATAGCTTCTATTGCTTCAGACTAACAGTGTCCTAACTCCTATTCTATTCTCACATGGATTAGAAAATAAACAAATAATAATTTTTTAGATTCTTGTTTAAAAAAAAAGAGAAGAAAATAGCACACTAGTTCATTGATTAGCAACTTTATCAATTACCCTTTACACATATAACAAAAAAGAGTATAACATAACAAATACATTGCAAATGTGAAGCAAACTTGATTTATATAAGATCACTATACATTTTTTGTTTTTTGATTTTTGTTTCCTTTTTCTTCAGCATAGAAAATCAAATAAATATGAACAAATATATACAACAAAATCCATACATTTGGTGTAGCATTCCGTCAATACCTCCTCATTCATTCTTCTTCTTCTGATGGATTGAGTGATCATTAGGACAATGACTTCTTAAAATTGCATGATGAATTGGAACATGAATTCAGTTATCAAACAATGAGTTTCATATATTTTCTATTGCATTTTAGCAGGAACCTTTTCTTGTAAACCAATCAAACTAATCCAGTGTCTGGTCAAAGATCATCTCCTGTAGACACATTAGATAACAACATTTAGAACATAAACATGGTCAGATAGATTGTATCTTAAGTTCAACAATATCCGAAAATCCAAAGGATTCGGATGCGTTTTCATGTAGCTTTTTTATTTTTTTATTTTATTAAATTTTGGTTTCCCACGGTATCCCCCAGCCTAGCAGGACGAGGAATAATCTGCCATGGATCTGAGCTCCATTTAAGGGTTTGCCGCTGGCCAATGGATTGTTGTATACACAAGGCGGGATTTGAACCCTCGACACTTGCTTAAGCGGACTAGTGAGCTAACCACTAAAGTTTTCATATAGCTATTGAGGAATTGCTGCAAAAGAATCCATACCTGATCACATATCGGACACGAGTCGCTTCTTTCCATCCACTCAAGAATGCATGAAAGGTGAAAGTGGTGGTCACATTTCGTCAATGACTTAGGATTCTCAGTATCATATTCTGAGTCGAAAAACGAAAAATTCAGACATAAAAAAAGGTTAACAAGAAAGATGGCCGGAGATCTAATCGTGTTTAGCAATAATTATACCTTCTAGACAAATAGGACACACATCCTCTTCTTCTGTCACCAGTGCATGAGATTCATTCGATTTTAAAGGCTCCGGCTTCCTTGGAGATAATGATTCTGATTTAGATTGAGCTTTACAATCTGATTCTTCAACATCTTCACAAGTAACTAAAGTTTCGAAACTACTACCACTAATGGTTTCTCTCCCAGACTCAGAATCTGTTAATGCAGGATCTCTCAGGATAGTATCATACGGTAGAGGCGCAGGAGGGGACTGATAAGTATCTGGTATGGATGATTCCAAGTTCAAGCCGATGAGCAGTCCAGCAGCGAGTGAAGCAGCTGTACTATTACCGTCGTTAGAGGTTAGAGACTCACGCTCTTCCAAAGCCGGCGGGCACTGCAATTTGTTCACAACATATCAAGCAATCATCTAAAATAATTAAGGTATCAAAAATGCTGTTGTATTTTAAGGTAATTAGAAATAGAACGAAAGCATCGGTATTATATGGAACGAACTAGAGTTGTAAATTTCATAGAATCTGCCATTAACAATTTTGTTTAATCTCCAAACAAATTTTATGTAAATTGCACTATGCTAATCGAAGGATTCAACATCGTGTTGAATACGAAATAGTTTAAACTTTCCTTCGACAAGTAGTTCTTAACTTATATATTGCTAATCATGACTGATAAAATCTAAGATTACAGAAGTAACATATTTAGTTGATTGAACTTGAACCATTAAAATGACTTCGATTATGTTCGACTTTATGAAAGGGATAACTTCTAATTGGTTTCATCAAAGAGGATTAAACCACAAACTGAATGAATCTTCAAGGCTTCAAGTTGACACTCAATAGTTTCTCACTTAAATTTTACTTTTGTCAAAATCGCTTTTAAATGAATTGCCAAACATAAATCACTTTACCTCAAAATTCACTCCATCTAAATCAATTCTACCAAAAACAGAACTATAACACACAAAACTACAGATTAAGAGAGCACAGAAATTTACTAACATAGTAATACACTGGCGTTCCGTGAAGATGAGGTTTTCTGGCAGAACAACAGCAACCTCCCATTTTTCCAGCAGTTCGATTCGGTTATTTAGTCCAACTGACCAATGATACTCTCATTCTCTTCTGTTATTTGCAATTTATAGAGAATTAGATACTATCAAACCCTATGCATCCATTTCTGCAGCCACAAATAAAAAAGAGAGGACTAATTGGTAATTTTCACATTAGAACTGAACTTCAACAAGCTAGAAAATCATGCAAGAAAACATAACATGATCAAGTTCAATTAATTACAGAGTTATGATAACCAAAACCTTCAATTTAGAAACAAAATTACATCATAAGAATTTAGATATGGTCTTAAACAACATGATTAAAGATACTATTCAATAGATGCCAAAAAAATAGGGGCTTACTTCACAGCTTCATACCTAAACTTCAATTTCAACCAAATTCAATAACCCAGTTGTAGAATACTATAATTAGCATAAAAAGTTTAACTTTTTCACATAACAAACAACCTGCACAATCAATAAGAATAAAAAAGAAAACAGAAGCAATCAAATTAAGTTCAAACCAACCCAGAATTCATCATTCCCCAGTCATGCAACTAAACATGGCAGACAGAATAAGCAGTTTCAATCTAAATTGGAAGCATAAACCCTAATTTGATGAAAGGGGGAAAAGGGGTAGTGAATTAGCAGTTACAGTTCATAAAAAAACTACCTTTATGGAAAATAGAGAAGTCTTGGAATTGGGTTCCCAGAAAAGGAGAGATTTTTTGAGGGAAGGATTGTGATTTTTGTGCACTTTGAAGAAAAGTAACCTTTGATTCAGTGCAAATTTTGATGTTGGTTGAAATATTGGTGATTTTGTTTTAGTTGAGGTTGTTGCAGAGTGTGTAGTGAGAGAAAGGTTTGTCTTTTGTTGGAACTGGAAGTGTGCAAGTTAGAAGTAGAAAGTAAAGTACATAAACAAAAGTCAACTCAAGTTGTTGATTCACCTCTCAAGTCTCATCTCTACTCAATGCTATATTCTACTATGTTGTGATATCATATCAAGGATCATCCACAATAATTGATTACATTGGGAATATTAATTAATCAAATGAATTTTGAGATTTACATTCCTACTCCTAATCCTAATGTGTTGCATAAGTGTTATTTTCAGAATCTACTAAATCAAAAGTTTAATTACTAATTTTTTTGAGGTAAAGTGGACAATTTTTTTAGACAAACAAACTTCATTTTCATCCTTAAAAAAAATCGAACTCAAAAAAAATAATTAGAAAATTCAAACCCTCATTTATCTATATTAATTTACGTTGGTTGTATCATGATTATTAAAGAAAAGATATTTATTGTCTCTCCATTTTTATTTGGCATGAACAAGTCTAAGACAAATTTGGTCTCAAATATAGTGGATGGGTTTACTTTATAATTCTATTAGAATATTTTATAATTTTTATATAGTAGATATATTTATAATATAAAATTTACAAGGAAACATCAAAATAATACCCAGAAATTCATATCACTGGGAAAAAAACTTCAAACATAAAAAAAATAATTAAATTCTCAAATTCTTTTGGACTTTTTTGTGAAAATATTTGAAAAAATATTTAGAAAAAAGTAGTTGCAAGTGGGAGATCCAAATATCCTAATCCTGATTCATTGGTGAAGAATAATGCTACTAAATAATGATAGTAAAAATGAAAAGAAGGGAATGTCCATAATAAGTCATAATAAGGCTTAAGGAGGTCCACACGTTTAGTGGGGTTTAGGAGACTCCCAAAACAAAATAATTATGACCATAATAATAAAGGAAAATACCACCAATTTTCTTTGGATAATGTCATGTATAGAAGTACTTTGGATAATAAATTTAATAAAGTTAGTCTAAAATCTAAAAAAAAAAAACAATTTATATAAATCTTAGTTGAAAAAAAAAAAAGAGAATAAGAAGGCATATGAGACATTGAGCAAACAGCAATAAAGTTTTATCTCACTAAGTGAAATCGGCTTAAATACTAAACATAGAAAAAGAAAAAAAAATGCTAATTTGTGTTTCAAACAAATATCTCTATGTATTGGTAGATTAAAACCTTCTTTTTTCTTTTATTTGTATTGAAATTTTTTTATCCAAGATGGATATTTAAGGAACTGAAATTCATCTCACACTAAAGAAAAATTTTACGAGATTTTATTAATGTTGATGGCACTTTTAGAACTCTTTCTTGACACATAATTATTTCAAATTATGACTCTTAGCTGCTGTGTGAATTTTATAAAGGGATAATGGGTGGGTTTAGACCAAAATTCTTCTCAACACAATGATGCTAATTATTAAAGTATAAGAATTATGGTTATTAGTTGGTTGCACCGAAATAAAATTTATTTATAATAGTAAACAAATCAGAGAAGAATATAAGCTGGTAAACAATTCACATAAGGGGGGAAAATGATAGTAAGGAATAAAAATTATTATAATATAAATCTTCTCTACATTGAAGTGATTTACATGAAGAAAGAATATGGGTGATAATTGGAAGAGATGATAACATGGTGAAGTGGACTAGTGGAGTTTTTGTGACAAAACCTAATTTATTTATGTAATTTTTAAGATCACTCTAATTTTGATGCATTACAGGAGTTATATTTTATACGTTCAGTATTCTAAAATAAAACTCAAAAAATAATACACTTCCTATTTTATTTAAAATGTATTAGTATTTGTCTTCTAAAAAGTGATATCTATAAAAATTATTGTAAATTATTTTAAATTTAATAGTAAAGTCTCTATATCCTTTTACTATTAAATTTCAGATAAAATTTATCTTATAATATATATGAATTTCAACATCCAATAATAAACAGGTATATACTAAAGTAAAGTGCAAAAAAAAATTATAATTACAAATAAAATATCAATTTTGGTAGGACCCACATGCCACCAAATCCACAACCTATGGAGAAGTTTATAACATGAACTTTTCAAAGTTCAGTTGTATTGGATAGTGGATACTTTCAATGATCTTCAAATACCATTTCAAAAGACAGTTCCTTTTCCCTCCAACTCTTTTCTCATTTGTAGCTCAGTGCATCAGTAACTATTCTCATCAACCACATCCATGTAAATGTAATCATCCCCTTAGCAGGCTCAAAGCTTTTGTTCCAATCCCTAATGAACCCTATTTAAGGGATCCTGAATTTGTTCATTTGTTTTGTGCCAAAGCCCTCAAAGTTGCTGCTATAAGGGGGTTTCTCCCGGAAGGGAAACAGTTGCATGCCCATTTGATAAAGTTTGGTTTTTGTCATGTTCTGTCATTGCAAAATCAGATCTTGGGTCTTTACCTTAAATGCAAGGAAACCAGAGATGCACTGAAACTGTTTGATGAATTGCCTGGGAGAAATGTGGTCTCATGGAATATTCTGATCCGCGGTGTTGTTGGAAGTGGAAATGAAAATGACTTGAATCCTCATCTGGGCTTTTGTTATTTCAAGCAGATGTTATTGGAAAAGGTGGCTCCGGATGATATAACATTGAATGGTTTGATTGGTGTATGTGCAAAGTTTCATGATGTCGAAATTGGAGTACAATTGCACTGTTTTGCAGTGAAACAAGGGCTTGATTTGGATTGTTTTGTAGGTAGTGCTTTGGTTGATTTTTATGCGAAATTTGGTTTGGTTGAGAATTCAAGGAGGGTTTTTTGTGCTGTTACATGTAGAGATTTGGTTATGTCGAATGTCATGATTTCTTGTTATGCCTCGAATTGTTTACCAGAAGAGGCCTTTAGCATTTTCAACTCGATGAGATCTGATGGTGTTAATGGCGACGAGTTCACTTTTAGCAGCATGCTAAGTATATGTGACAGTTTGGAATATTATGATTTTGGAAAACAAGCTCATGGTCTTATTCTGAAACTGTCATTTGAATCCGATATTCTTGTGGCGAGTGCATTAATCAATATGTACGCAAAAAATGAAAATGTAATTGATGCGAAGAGAGTATTTGACAAGATGGCTATTCGAAATGTCGTGGCATGGAATACCATGATTGTTGGCTGTGGGAATTGCGGCGAAGTGATTGATGCTATGAAGCTTCTCAGAGATATGTTACTTGAAGGGTTTTTTCCTGATGAACTCACTATTTCTAGCATTCTTAGCTCATGTGGCTATGCTTCTGCCATGACTGAAACTCAGCAAGCTCATGCCTTAGCTGTTAAGCTATCGTTACAAGAATTCATATCTGTTTCCAATTCATTGATTACTGCATACTCCAAGTGTGGTAGCATAACCGGTGCATTCAAATGCTTCAGATTGATATTAGAACCCGATCTTGTTACATACACTTCACTGATAAATGCATATGCATTCCATGGTCTTGGCAAAGAAGCAACTGAAATGTTTGAGAAGATGCTATCTCGCGGCATAAAACCGGACCGGATTTCTTTTCTTGGTGTTCTCTCTGCTTGTGTGCATTGCGGATTTGTGAACGCAGGACTGCACTACTTCAAATTAATGACAGATGTGTATCATGTTGTTCCTGATTCAGATCACTATACTTGCCTTGTTGATCTCCTTGGAAGGCATGGTTCTATAAATGAAGCCTTTGAATTCTTGAAATCAATTCCAATTCAAGCTGAATCAAACATGTTAGGAGCATTCATTGGGTCCTGCAAACTGCATGAAAATATAGAACTGGCTAAATCGGCAGCAGAAAAGCTCTTCGCCATAGAGCCAGAGAAGATTGTGAACTATGCTGTCATGGCTAACATTTATGCTTCTCATAATCACTGGCATGATGCTGAAAGAGTTCGAAAAGCCATGAAGGACAAGAATGTTGCTAAATTCCCAGGTTGTAGCTGGATACAGGTTGGTAATCAAGTTCATTCATTTATGTCTGATGATAAGGCACACCCTAAAGTTTTGCAAATTTATGCTACGTTAAAAATGTTGCTTAGGTCAATGAAAGAAGAAAATGGTGTGAATTTGTAAATGTTATATAGATCATGATTAACTATGGAATCCAACTCTGAATACATAACTCTGCTTGTAATAGACTAACAGTTGAAGCAGTACCATAAATTATGATGTATTTGATGCTGAGTACTACTCTTAATTTAATATTGAGTAGTAACTAATGTGATTTGATGTATTTGAGAGAGATTAGTATAGTAGTACTACTGATTACTGAACCTGGTCCCATAGTGTGAACCAGCTAGAAGCAAGATATTTTTATGAACAGTGATGTTGGGAGGACTTGAAGTCAATGTCTTTACGCTAACAAGTTAGGAGCACCACACAATCAAAAAGGGAATACAGTGAATTAAGCTGAATTATTGGAACTTGAAAGGAGCAACTCTTCATCTTATCACATGCAGTATTAACTTGAAAGAAAAACTTACAAGGTATGGATTAAAGCAATTCCTCCGTTTGCATATCATCAGCATCATGATTTTACCATGACTCACAAACAGTAAAAATTAAAGGCAAAAATCAAAATTACCATGCACCTTCCAAATTCTAAAAGTAACTTTCATACACATAAAATTATTGAGAACTACTTCTTCACTATAAGCTTTGACAGAACAACAAACAGTTCACATTTTCACTCACCTTCATATCTGATATCTCCGATCACTTGTTGAGATCTTATCATGGCTGGTGCACTTGTTGGTGGAGCTTTTCTCTCTGGCTTCATTAACGTTCTCTTTGACAGGTTCCTAACAACTGATGCAGTCAACTTGGTGTTGGGCAAGAAGCTTGGCTCTGACTTGGTTGAAAGGCTGAAGATTTCCCTGCTTGCTGCTGAAGCTCTGGTTGATGATGCTGAGTACAAGCAACTGGGCGACCAACGTGTGAGGGAGTGGCTCAACTGTCTTAGAGATGCTGTTTACGATGCTGAAGACTTGCTGGACGATCTTCTCACCAAAGCTGCTACTCAAAAGGAGGTACGTTCTTTCTGGCCCAGTTTCCTCCTCAACCATGATAGGGAGATGGTAGATAAGATTGAAGGGGTAGTTACAAGGATAGAATTTCTTGAAAAGCAAAAAGATTTCCTTGGTCTTCAAAAGAATACCAAGGATAATAAGTTGTCATCATCATCATGGAGAGCATCTACATCTCTGATGGAAGGGAATATATATGGCAGGGAGGATGATAAACAAGCTTTGCTCAAAATAATAAATGACAATAGTGAAAGTCAGTTATCTGTGATTCCAATTGTTGGTATGGGTGGGGTTGGTAAAACAACCTTAGCAAAGCTGGTGTACAATAACAAAGAGGGATTTGATTTGAAAGCATGGGTTTGTATCTCTGAAACATTTGATGTTGTTGAGATTACAAGGAAAACCATTGAGGAAATTACTAAAAGTACTTGTACCCTTGGGAGTTTAAATTTGCTTCAAAATAAATTGCAGGAGATCTTGTCCGAAAAGAAGTTCTTTATTGTTCTAGACGATGTCTGGAGCAATGATGTCGATATCTGGAAGAAATTTATAACTCCTTTTCACTGTGGGGCTAAGGGTAGTACAATCCTTCTAACAACTCGAATCCAAGAGGTTGCTTCTGTAGTTCAAACATGTCCCTCTTACTTTCTTAATGAGTTGTCAGAAGATTATTGTTGGTTGCTGTTCGCAGACAATGCTTGTTTTCCGGAGTCAAACGGGAATTCAACACTCAAGGAAATCGGTAGAAAGATTGTGAAGAAGTGTAAGGGTTTGCCATTAGCTGTAGAAACACTTGGGCGCTTGTTGCGAGGAAAGGATGACGCTAAAGAATGGAATGCTGTTTTAACAAGTGACATCTGGGAATTTTCTATGAAAAATAGTAAAATTATTCCAGCATTGTTAATAAGCTACCTTCAGCTTCCTGCCTATTTGAAGCGTTGTTTCATTTATTGTACATTATACCCCAAAGATTACGGCTTCGATAAAGATGAACTAATCTTGTTGTGGATGGCCGAAGATCTCTTAAGGCCACCAAAGAGAGGAGAGAGTTTAGAAGAAGTTGGTTGCGAGTGTTTTGAAGAATTAATTTCCAGGTTATTCTTTAAACAATACGAGAAATTTTATAAGATGCATGATCTGTTGCATGACCTGGCTGTTTTCCTTGCTGGAGACTTCTATTGTAGATTAGAAGGGCATGGTAAAGCAAAAGGAGTGACTACTTTGACTCGACATTTGTCCTCTAACAGCATCTCAGAGAATTATGATTTCATCAATGAAGTTAAATCTTTGAGGACATTCTTGCCATGCAGTTACTTTCATTTCTTCGGTGACATTGATGATGTAACTGTTTGTATCTTAATATCGAAGCTCAAATATTTGAGAGTTTTGTCATTTGTCCGGTCCCCAAAACTTGATGTACTCCCTGATTCAATAGGGGAATTGATTCATCTACGCTATCTGAATCTTTCTAGAACTAATGTTATGACATTACCTGAGTCATTATGCAACTTGTATAATCTACAGACATTAATATTGTTCAGATGTAAAAGGCTGACCATGTTGCCCAATGGCATGCATAATCTTGGGAATTTACAACATCTTGATCTTAGGTCAACTTCTTTGAACGAAATGCCAGGAAGATTAAGCAAATTGAAACACTTGAGAATTTTAGATTACTTTGTTGTGGGCAAGCAGGAAGATAATGGAATCCAGGAATTAGGAGGGCTCTCAAATCTTCAAGGTTCATTTAAGATTACGAAGTTGGAGAACATTGTTGATGCTGCGGAAGCAAAAAATGCAAGAATGATGAATAAGATACACATCAATGAATTATGGTTGGAATGGTCTTCAGGTGATAATATGATTTCAATTTCAAACACGCAAACTGAAAGAGAGATACTCAACAGCTTGCAACCGCACAATGGCTTGAAAGAATTGAGAATCATGGGATATAGGGGTACAGTATTTCCAGATTGGTTGGGGTACTCTTCCTACGAAAACATGACGAGTGTATCTCTGATAGGTTGCAAGAATTGCTGCCTGCTGCCTTCACTTGGACAACTGCCATCTCTTAAGTCCCTATACATTCAAAGTTTTGGTCAGTTAGAGAGTGTTGGCATGGAGTTTTACAAGAATGAAGGCGATCATCATTTGTTGCCTATTGATCTGTTTCCCTCACTGGAAATATTGGAATTTCATGACATGCCATGTTGGGAGTTGTGGCACTCACCTGACTCGGAAACTTTTCCTCAACTCAAGAAGCTTCAGATAAGACATTGTCCAATGCTGAAAGGTGATGATATGCTTAGTCGCGTATTCTTGAGAATGATTTCCTCTTGGAAAGTTTGCAAACTAAGGATAAGGGAGGATCGTGGAAGGTCGTCTCAAGAGATGTTAATGGATGGAGAGACTTTATCAATTATTGCAAGTGAGTCGGTGGTGCAGTTTGCATTTAAATCAATGAGCATCAACCATCTAACTTGCCTCCAAGAAATACAAATCTCAGGCTATTCATCTGCTGTATCCTTTCTGGGGAATTATTTACCCAAATCTTTGCAAAAGCTTGAAATTTGGTGTTGCGAAAAACTAGAATTCCCCCAACAACAGTGGAAGCATGATTTGGAAGAGCTACGAATAGCATATAGCTGCGATTCACTCACCTCATTCTCCTTGGATGCTTTTCCCAATCTCAAAACTCTCAAGATAGATGGGTGTGAGAATCTGGAATCACTTTCAATGTCAGAACCACCACAAGCTGCTCTTGAATCTCTCTCAATCAATGGGTGCCCCGAATTTGTGTCATTTCCAGGAGAAGGACTTGCTGCACCCAACTTGACTCATCTCTATCTCAGCTACTGCTCCAAGTTGGAGGCATTGCCGAGTCACATGAACACTCTTCTACCAAATTTACACACACTCCAGATATGTGATTGCCCAAGAATTTGTAGGGTTCCAGAGGGCGGCTTGCCGCCTAACATGAAATCAGTTACTGTGGGAGGTTATGAGCAACAAGTGAAGGATCTATCATGGATGGGCAAATTGGATGCCCTCACTCATCTTACTATTGATGGTCATTTCTGTGAGAGTGTCAAGTCATACCCAGAGGTGGGTTTGCTGCCTCATCTTCCCTCTCTTACCACTCTACAGATCAGTTGGTTTCATAATTTGGAGACTTTTGAGTGCAACCAGCTTCTCCACCTCGCCTCCCTCCAAAAACTACACATTTCAAACTGTGAAAAGATGGAGAATATGGCTGGAGAAAAGCTGCCTTCCTCTCTTTTACAACTTGAAATTCAAGACTGTCCTTTGCTGGGAGAACACTGCAAGAAGAAGCATCCACATATTTGGCCCAAAATTGCCCACATCCCCACCATTCTAGTCAATGGCCAACAGATTGATTTTCCACCGGGTAATCTCTAATCAAAATTTGCATTCTTCTCTTTCATTCATCATTTTGTAGTTGTACTTAAGAGAAATCTCCTCTGTTATTCGTAGAAAAAGTCATTGCTATAAATTCAAAGACAGGGAATATCTTTTCTTGTGCATCCAGAATTTGAGAATTTCTTTACATATATCGATGTATCAAATTTACTGTTTTTTACCATATGCTGCAGGCAGCTTGTAATGAGGCAAAACTGCAAAAATGACGGAAATTTCGTCATATATAATCTTCTACAATGTTTTACGGTCAGGTTGGTAAAATTATTCCATTCCACTCCATTCCATTCTAGAATTTAATTTTCCTGTTCTGGTGGGAAAAAGAAAAAAGTTATGAAAGCTTGATTTGAGAAGGAATTAGTTATATACAAAATGTTTTCTACCTTTGCCACTATTTGATGTTTATACTGACTTAAATGGTATTGCTATATATGCCATTTAGCAACTTGAATTTGATTCTTTAACTGTTTCTTGAATATGTAAATGTACTTTTGTTGCAATGCTATTTACGGTTGATCATTAATAATTTTATCAGAGGTAAATTGAGGTTTCAGATAACTGTAGTACTATATATGTATACCCACAAAAAATATATACAGTATGAAAAAAGAAAAAAAAGAGAGATTGTAGAATAATAAGAATGCATTTTGATTTTTGTGATGACAGCCACTTAGTGTTGAAATGTTTTTAATTTGTGTAACCTCTGAATTCTGCAGGAGGCACATTGAGGATTGAGCAGAGGAAGTCAAAGATTATGAAAACACAAATAATATCTGCGGCAGAAAAAGATAGGTAAACTTGAAAGCAATACAGACAACACTTGGATCAGTAGAAGCTTGATAAAATACTATGGAATGTTAATCCCAGTGGCATATACACACCAAAAAGTCATCTCCAATTTCCTACTACCTCTTTTTTTTTTTTTTCCCATTTGGTATTTATTCTGTTCATATTGTAAACACACATTGATTTTTATTTTGGCAAGTCTTAAGCTTGAGGGAGTGAGCTTGAAAAAGCTTGATTTAAGGTATAAGATTTACCTAAGGGATGTCGTTATGAAAATTAGTAAGCACATGTTTTGTCCAAATCTCTGTTTTTTAATTTTTTACTTTATTTTAATTTTTATATATATCATCCAAAAGGAAAACTATTTTCATAATAGAAATATCCTTGTATACTTTTTTTATAATAACATAATTTCTCCCTAGGAAAAAGATAGCTCTGACCATGACAGAGATTTCTCAATTGCCATTCATTTGGGCTCTGGGAATGCCTAATTGGGAAATTAACATTGATGATCATGATTCCTTGCCAACTGGTTTTTGTGAAAGAACATAAAAAAGAGGACTTGTTTGGATGGAAAAATGGGTGCCACAAGTGAGATTTTTGGCCAGAAGATATTATCTGAATCCAATTCAGTAAAAGAATCATGTTGAGAGCCTACCTAGTTAATGAAGTAATCACCAATTTGCATGCTGGCATATGCTTACTATGTGTGGTTTAGCTGATATAATAAGATATTCTTTGGAAGCCTAATTTGGATTCCTTGGTATATTATCGTTCTCTTGCTAGTTATCTTCAGCAACCATTAAATTGTGCATTAGGGGTTGGGCAGCCTCTATGCCAATGACAAGTTGGTGAGCATGTGATTTTGTAAATGTTATATAGATCACGATCAACAACAAATTCGGCATGTTTTGTAACAACTCAATTTTGGGAAATACTTTTTGTTTTTCTAAAGTTGTATCAGCAAGGATTTGATTAATATTTTGTGTTGTAATTTTACCCAAAATAAGTATATCCAAACACACCCAAAATAGATTATCTTGAGAGTAAATACCTCCTTTTATAATTTCTAATCAACCAACCCCTAATGGGACTAAAAATTTACACGTAAAACTCATTTAGGTAAAGTTTCTCTCCTATTTTTACTCCCTAACCGAACATATTAGTATTTTTGCCTTTGTTGTTTCTCCATTGAATATGTACCTGTTCAACATCATGTCAAAAAAAAAAAAAAAAGAAATGTACATATTCTACATTTTGGTCTTTTTCCAAATTAAATGACAGAACTTCATGACTTCTTAATTTCATCATTACAATTGAACCTCCTATTAACTACCTTCATGTAGATCACAACGAATTTCTTGGTCTCTCCAATTTCCTCAAAGCATGAAAAAAGTAGAGTTAGAGGGAACCAGCAAAACAATGTTACTCAATAATTGAACTTTGCATTCAACAGAATACTAAAATGTGATGATCTTGTTTTCTATGGCTTAATAAACTAAAATTGGTTCAACTTGCTAATTAACTAGTATAATGAATTGGATTATGCCTTGAATATTCTCAAAACACTGATGGTTCTACTATTACCTTAGTCATGACTCATGCACCAGTTGAAACCTTCCATCAACTTGCTGCTTTGTAGCATCTCTCAGAATTAAAAGTTCCGAACAAATTATTAAACTAAGCGTAAGACGCTAACAGGTAATAGCATACTAATTATCAAGAAGGTAACCTCGATAACAACTACCACTATTGTTATTAATAAACTATGATATACATAAAAAAAAAAATGTGGCGCCAAAATGTTGCTAGTTTTATATAGTTTCCACAAAGACTAGTACTGGTGGTGAGTGAGGACGGAAACAACAAACAAGAAAGAATAATTAAAAATGACAAGTTAGAGAATCAAGAAAGAAATTAAAGCACAAGATATTATGATAAGCAGCCATATCAAGCTAGAAATCTTAAGAGAAATTGTTCATTGATATATAATTTTTATTTTATTTTATGTTATATATAAAAGAGTAGTAGTTACCCATCTAACTTTATTCATCATCACTTTTAACTAAAAGACACAGATTAAATGAATAAAATTAGACGACCGGTTATGTTTCTATTTCACCCACCGTTGACCCACACAACTCATAAGTAACATCTTCCTCATCAGTAGCTCCGATCATTAGCAACTATAGCGAATGGAGGAGAAGATGATGGCGAGTATATAGAGTCCCCAAAAAAAAAAAAAAAGTTTGCCCATGTATAATTTCATATTATGTTGTTAAGTTGACACTACCTAAGGCTGTTCACCGGTTATTAACAGCGACAGCTCATGCTCATGCCCACACCCAGAAACTGATCAATAAACGTGTTTCATCCCTAAAACTGATACACGACAAGCTCTAAAACTCACCCTCCGATCTCTAGCAACTATGGCGAACGGAGGAGAAGATGATGACGAGTTCAGGTACAGCGTTTTCCTCAGTATAGCGGAGGCCGACACCGACCACGCTTTTTCAAGATCTCTCGTTAATGAGCTGCGTCGTGAGGAGCATGGGCTCAAGATCTTCCCCGCAAACGGTGAGAAATCACAAGCTTCCGAAGAAGAACTTCAACGCTCTCGCTTAGCAATAATAGAAAAAGTAAACGTTGCGGTGATTTTCTTCTCTCCAAGATATGTTTTCTCATCGGCTTGTTTGGATGAAGTTGCCAAGATCCATGAGTGTATGAAGTCCAAAGACCTTGTGGTTTGCCCCCTCTTTTGCGATGTTGAACCTTCGGATGTTCGGTATCAGAAGAATAGTTTCCAGCAGCAGCGATACAGCGCTGCCTTTGAAAAGGTACAAGAAAAGGACTCAAAGAGATTGCTTGCTTGGAAGTCAGCGTTAACAGAGGTAGCTTTTCGTGATATCACCAACTTGGGCGGATTTCTTGTCCAAACAGAAAGGTATGTACATCACAACGTTCATGCTTAGCTTCATGCTTGCCATCTTTACTGCTTTTATTATATCAATTTTCAATTTAACTATTACTTTTAAGAATAAAACCTTTTTTTCTATCAACCTTTTCTTTAACAACTATGCTAGCGAGTTCCCACCATATAATCCTATAGGAAACCAACAAAACTCATAATAGTGAAAGGCCAAAAAAAAAAAAAAAATTAACCCATCTTTTTTCACAAACATTTACAAATTTATTTTTGAAAATTTATTTGTTGTATTGTGGGGGAATTCAAGATTTCACTGTAAGGCCTGAAGCTAAGGGACGGACCTAAGCTTCATGTACATGAGGATTGTCAGATTATGATGGGGACCTCAAGGGTTCAAGGCTTTCTTTTACGTTTTTGTATGTAGGCCCTACGACGAGAATATATTAGTGAAAGAAATTGTTAAGTGGATCAAGAAGCAGTGCTACTTCGAATTTGATGTTTTTATAAATTTTTGCGGGGGAGTCCAGTCCTCCTGCTACTCTTTCACAAGTTTTCTCTATAATGCTTTGCGCCAGCAGAACCTCAGAACTTTCTTCAGGTATGACTACTTGAGGGAAGGGAACCATAGAATTTCACACTCCAATGACGACAAGGCAACAATAATGAGGTCAAGGGTATCAATCATTGTTTTCTCAGAAAACTTTACACCTGCTGATGATAAGGAGAGGTTCCTAGATGAACTTGCCATAATCATGGACCGCTGGGAGAAGAAAAAACAAAAAGTTCTCCCGGTGTTTCACAATTTGGAGCCGTCACATGTAAGGCATCAGAAGTTTCCATATACCCTAGATGATGCACATGGAGATAACAAGGTCAAGAGTCGGAACTCATCAGCTTTGATTAACGTAGCCAACTTGAGAGGATTTACAGTCAAATCTCGGTATGTACTTCTACTCTTCTTTTTTTCCCCCTTATATTAACTGGGATACAAAACTATCTTAATTAATATTGCATGATTATTTATTTTACGTTTGGGCCTCCATATTTGTCCTGCTATGCTACCAGGTAAACAACATTTCTATTTTTAGTCCAAAAAAAAAAAAAACATTTCTATTTGCCCATTAAATTAGATATCAAAATTAGTCATATTTTTTTTTTTTATGTCTAAAGGGAGGTTCGAACCCGAGACTTCTTAAAATGAGGGTAGCATAGCTCATCCGCAAATCAGCTATCATTTATTTTAGAATAATTCTATTTGCACACCAAAATTAAACACTAATGTATAATACGCATTGAAATACAAAATATATGTGTTGTTCTAGGGTGAATACAGAACCAAATGAGCCCAGTCCGCTCCAAGTTTGGGTTGTCACAGTGGGTCCAGTTGGTGAAGCTCCAAAGAAACAGGCAGGGGAGAGAACCTGCAAAACACTTCGACGCTCAAGTCAAACAGAGTCTTAGCAGAGCTCAAGCAAAGTAGAATAGTGTGTTCGAGATATCAAACCTGCATGGATGTTGGGTATTTATAGGCGTCGAGTATACCTGTTGTGGTGAAGGTGGGGAGTTCGCCCCTGAGTTCTCGGGATCGTGCATGGGAGCACGTCCCTGATTTCTCGTGATCAGGAGGTTGTGCCCCTTTTGGTCCTTGTTGGGCACGCCAGAACAATTCGGTTTGGTTCCTCAAGACGGGTCGGGTCAATTCCCTTCTCTTATTGATGGGCCTAGACGCTTCTCGGGCTTACTGGGGAAATCAGCCCAATGTCATCCATCACTTCATGTGGGCCTATCCACGGCACAGGTCGGTCATAACCGACCTGCTTACACAAGTCGGATATCTTGGTGACTTGTGTGGGTTGAGTGGATCTAACCCACGTTCTGTGTTGTTTGGACAATGGGCCTTCCAAAATAGGCCCAAGGTAGGCCTCCTCTTTGGGCTAAGAAGTCGGATACGAACACTGCCCCTACGCGGAGTTGTGGCCGTTAATCGACGCACTCTGCGTAACTGAGTGGCCCTAAGACGGGTGTGATCCGTGTCGTCTCAAAACGCGCCTCCGAGTTCATCGCTGACTATTCGGTTTGTATTCCTCAATTCAATTTGAATTAAATTTCAAATTTTAAATTCACAACAGAGAGAGAGGGGGAGAAACATTTAATGAGGCTCTTCACTTTATAGAGGCATTTACAAATATGCCCCATATCCCATCATGTATATATAGTAGTGGAGATTCTAGAGCTTCCTTCTATTCTTCAACCTCTGACACCACTCCTTCTCACCATTGTTACCTTCTCCAATTCTCTCTTCCCCTCGGTGTTGCCGTCACCGTTGGCATTTGCCTCAACGTCGTTGCTCTGAGCCCTGTATTGGGAACCTCCTCCTCGTGCGTTGTCGGCGTGGGTTCTGACTTCTTCTTCCTCGTTATCGTCAGTCGCTTCATCTCCTTCTCGTGACTCTGGGTTTGGCACAAGTCGTGCTTTTCCCGAGTTCGATAGGGTCTTCGTCTTTTGTTATATACCTCGTCGCGTCATTGCTTTTTGATCTGCGTATGTTGGGAGCTTGGACATGGCGCCCATCGCACTATTTTCGAGTTCTTGCCCCTCCTCAGGTCTTCACGAGTAGTTTTTTCTTTTTTATTTTTGTAGGTTTTGTAGCCATGGCTCGTGGTGATGTTAATGTTAGACCCACCAATGTTCCGGAAGACATGGATTGGGTAGACGACTTGGTTTTGCTTCCACAGTCCGTAATGGATGAGGAGCTGTTAGCGTCCTTTAGGGAATCCCATGCTGTATGTGTGACGGTTTTAGAGGAAAGCCAGTACGAGCTGGTTGCTCCCAACTCGGAGGAGAGGGTTTGTTACTACAACCTTCTTCATCCCGAGGAGAGACATTTCATTTACATATATGAGTGTCTCTTCTCTAAGTTGGGTGTTCGAGTTCCCTTCACTCAATTTGAGCAGGACGTCCTTTATGAGTGCCGAGTTGCCCCTTCCCAGCTCCATCCAAATTCTTGGGGGTTTATGAAAGCCTTTCAAACAGTTTGCTGGTACCTGCATCTCGGCCTTTCTCTTAGGGTGTTCCTTTACTTCTTTCACCTCACCCAACCCTTTTCTTCTCGAAAGAAGTCTCAGTGGTCTTCTTTCCGAGCTCGTGAGGATCGTCGAATCTTTACCCTTTACGAGGAGTCATTTCACAACTTCAAGAACTACTATTTTAAGCTTAGGGCTGTTGAAGGCGTCCGTCCGTTTTATGAGAACGAGAGGGGGGGAGTACTAATTTCGTTTGTATTGGTATTCAGGCCAGAAAGTCCCAAATTTGATTTTGATGACTTAGATGAAACGGATCAGGAGATAGTAACTGTGCTGAGTCAGTGTTGTGCCAGGGCTCCCTTCAACACAAAGACTCTTTTAACCCGATCTCCGAGCTATATCCGTACTAAACTAGGTAGTCGTTCTTTTCTTGTAGTCTTGTTTTTTTTATATATATTAACTCTTGTTGCTCACTTTCTTCTTTATTTTGTAGAGAAAATGACGAACAATTCTGATGCCTACAAGAGGATGAGGGCTCGGAAGAAAAATCAAGCTAATCGACTTGCTGTTGCTAGTGCTGCGTCAAGTTCGAAGAACACTCTGAAGAATCCCTCCGGCCCTATCAACCGAGCGCCCCCTCCTGGGTCCGAGAACCAGTCTGTTCCTCCTGGGCTCGAGAGCCAGTCTGCCACCGAGAGTTTCGAGTTCAAGGTTCCAAAGACTCCTGTGAACCCGGGTAGTACTGTGTCCGATAAGTCGAAGTCCAAAAAGAGGAAAGGCTTTGGCCATTCCTACGGGTCGGTGTATGCCCCCGACTTCGACGCCATCGGTTTCACAGACGAGTATATTATGGAAAACTCCCGGATCGCCATGGACGAGGCCGGATTGAAGAGCAACTTGGAGTTTATAATGAAGGCTGGCATCAAGGCTGTTGGCATATCTCAGGCCCTTCAGAAGAAACTGGCAGATTGTCCTCCGACCTCCCGTGCTGAGTTGGAGCAGCTGAGAGAGAAGATTGCTGCTCTTGAGAAGGGGAAGGAGGAAGCTGAGGGTGAGTTGTCGGAGGTTTGGACCGAACTCGCCAAGATGAAGAGGTCGGCCTCACTGTAACAATCGCGTATTTATAATAATAATAATAATAATAATAGTAACAGAAAAATCTTTTAAAGAATTTAAAAGTTTAAATTGGGAGAAGTTTAGATTTAAAATAAAAGATAAGATGAGTTATTAGGTTAATTATCTAAAGCTGTATATAAACAGGATAGTTAAACCTAAAGAAAAAATACACACCCCAATCCAAAATCCCTAACCTTTTCTTTTCTTCGAAGAAGAAAATCTTTCCGTGCTTTAGCAAGAGGTTTCTTCCTGTGCAGGTAGACTAAAAGAGCCTTTTTGTTTAAAAAAGAAAACTTTTTCGATAGTTGTTACGTGCCTCTGTTCATCTACGCTATCCATGTTTCTTAATATATATCTTCCTTGTATTCTTCTATTACGTGCTCATGTCTTTAGTAGGTTCTCTTGTTTCACTTTGTGCTTTTCCGAAACACTTTTAATATATGCAAAATGTAATGCTTTTTCTTTTATTAATAAGTACTAATTTAATTCCTTGATATAATGAAATATTTTTAAATTTTAAAATATTTTTCGTTTTTTATATTTTAGATATATTATATAAAATAAATAATATTTAGATAATTTTGTTGTTTTGATAGTTAATTTTTTTTTCATTATTTGAATCTAATAAGTAAAGGACAATTATATTAGAAAGAGGTAGGGAATATAAATGATATTGGAATAAATTTAATTAGATACATGTACATCAAACACAAATAAAATAAGACTTATGGGATGAATGAACTGCAATTTGCATCAGGTCGATTCAACTAAAAGATAAAATTTACATGGGGTCAGAATATGAATATAAAGCTATAGAAAAGATTGTGGGATTGGTTATCAAATCCCTGGACAGCTATGATGTATTCCTGAGTTTTCGAGGCGCAGACACTCGGTTCACCTTCACAGGTCATCTCTATAATGTTTTGTGCAAGAAGGGGTTCAAGACCTTCATGGATGATGATGCGGTGAATTATGGGGAAGTGATTTCGGGCTCTCTTACGACGGCAATTGAAGAATCAAGGGCTGCAGTTATAGTGTTCTCCGAAAACTTTGCATATTCCTCATGGGCGCTTGAAGAAGTTGCCATTATCCTTTGTTCCGGATATTGGGCTCACCTAGCCCAAGTCCACAACCAACCTCCCTTAGGTCGGCCCAAAGCCAACAAACGGCCCATAACCTCCTCAGAACCAAAAAGGGGCCCACATCATTAATCACCAAATCCATACAGAATAAGATCATATCCACATCGATCCTGTACGGATTTGGTTCGATTTAATTCCTAAATAATCGGAACCACCACGGGTATATAAAGAGGAGATCAGCTCTCCTCCACGTATGTCCTCTCAACCCTACCCAATGCATTCGGAGGCTCCCAAATCCCTATTTGGCGACCTTTCCTTTGCACGCTACCATTACCCATATCAACTCACAGCCTTCTCTCTTGGCACCTCCGGTTACGCCGGAAGTCCCAACCCTCGAAGGTACATTCTGTACATTGGCGCCGTCTGTGGGGACTTCTCAGACGGAACCGACGATGGTAAACTAGGATGAAGAAGGCGTTCCCTATACTGACCTTTCCGGCGATGAACAACGCCCGAATCGTCAGCGAGAACTGCAACAGGTCGATATAGACCTAAATGCGGCTATGAACGGTAGCGCCGGATCGGCTGGTCGGAACGCGGAGGCCGCTGGGGCCTAGGACGATCAAGCCAGGCCACACGACGACAACCCGGGTGGCCGCAGAAGCACCAGCGCCTTTGATAGGCTTGGTCCGGGAGGTCCTAACCCACCCCCATTCGGAGGGATCGGCTCGGATGAATCCCGTATCACTCAAGAATTGAGGCATCGCATGCATGCGATGGAACTCGAAGTCAGAGAACTTCGGAAGGAGAACGTTGAGCTCAAGAACACCACCAAGGACTTGAGGTCGGGACGACGATCGCCCGCCAGACGACGTTCACATTCCAGGTTGCGTACTCCACCCCGGAGACGTCAACGTACTCCGCCCCGGAGACGTCAGCGTAGTCCACCCCGGCGGAGACGTCATCACAGTAGCACGGACGACCAAGATTCGTCCTCTGACGAATCCCACGAAGGAAGGCGAAGGCCTCCTCGTCGTTACAAAAGAACTCGAGAGGATACACCCCCTATCGATGGGCACACCCCATTCTCAAGCCGGATCCTCAGAGTTCAGCTCCCGGAGGGCTTTGTTAAGCCGACAGATATGAAGTATGACGGCTCCACCGATCCTTATGTCCACCTCAATGATTTTGAACATCGGATGATTTGTGACGGAGCCATAGATGAAGTCAAATGCCGAGCCTTTCCGGTGGCCTTGACTGGATTAGCCGCACAATGGTTCACCTCCCTTCCGGCGGGTTCCATCTCCACCTACTCCGAGATAAGAGACTTATTCCTCAACGAGTTTACAACAAGCATTAACAACAACAAACACCCGATCAATCTTCTGGCCGTGGTCCAAAAGCCCAACGAGACCACGAGGAAGTACATCGAGAGGTTCAATGCGGAATGTAAAACCATAGACGGACTCGTTGATGGGGTCGCGAGCTTGTGCCTAACTAACGACCTTGCCAACGATGACTTTAGGAAGCAGTTGACCACCAAACCCGTGTGGACCCGGAAGGAGATACAAACCAAGGCGAAAGAGTTTATCCACCATGAGGAGGTTAACCGGGTGGTGGCAGCCACCAAAAACCAACAAACCCACACGGCTCCCCGGGGGAATGCCTCGGCACCACACCCGAGAGAGGGTCAACGGGAAGGAGGACCTAGGGGAAACCCTAGGTTTGCAAAGCAGAAGTATGACCACTACACCCCGTTGATAGCATCCATCACGGAAGTTTACCAGCAAATTTTCGACAAGGGCCTCCTACCCCGAGCAAGACCTTTACGGGGAAGGACTCAAAATGCCAGAAACAAGTCCCTCTTCTGTGACTACCACCAAGGATACGGGCACAAGACCCAGGATTGTTATGACCTGAAAGATGCCATTGAGCAGGCCATTAGAGAAGGGAAGCTGGGAGAGTTTATCCAGGTCATTAGGGAACCTCGGAACGCTGGGCGCGAGCGGTCGGAAGGACCTGAATCTCGGAATCCCAGGAACCATAGGGAAACCGACGAAGTATTACCCATAGTGCCCGTAATCACCGGAGCCAACCATACGGAAAAGTCCAAGTCTGCCCACAAGAAGGATCTTAAAATCTTGGCAACCGCGCAAAGCACCCCCCCCGCGTCTCCCAGCTATCACATTTAGTGACCAAGACTTCGAACACGAAACGGCTGACTCCGACGCACCAATGGTAATCTCGGCTGGAGTCGGACCAGGCCTGGTTCGAAGAATCCTGATAGACATCGGGGCAGACTCTAATATCATGTTCCGACATGCCTTCGATGCGTTGGGATTTAAGGACCACAATCTGAAGACGCATCAACCAAGGGTCATGGGACTAGGAGATCACTTCATCAAGCCGGATGGGAGCATAGAGCTACCCATAGCCATTGGAGCTGGTAGCTCCCGACGGACGGTGATGGCCGAATTTGTGGTACTAAAAAACTCAACCGCCTATAACATCATTCTGGGCAGGAAGACAATCAACGACTTCTCTGCGGCGGTGTTCACCAAATTCTTGGTGATGAAGTATCAGACGGACTCGGGTCACTTCGGAACCCTCCACGGAGATCGGGTGATGGCCGAAAAGTGCAACCACAACAACCTTGCCCTCCGATCCAAGTCCTGAGACGCCTCTGGCGTCTACTTAGCCGACTTGGACGCTAGGGTAGAAGAACAACCTCGGCCAACGCCGGATGGAGACCTAGAAAAAGTTCAGATCGGAGATTCCCTGGAACACCACACGTTCTTGAATCGGAATCTACCTTATGAGCTTAAGCAAGAACTCTCCCAATTTCTCAGGAAAAATGGGGACCTCTTCGCTTTCACTCCAGCCGACATGCCGGGAATAGACCCATCGGTCATATCGCACTCTCTTGCCGTCAACCCTAGCCACCGCCCAGTTGCCCAGCGCAAGAGGCGCATGTCGGATGAAAGGGCCGAAGAAGTCAAGAAGCAAACCAAGGCACTCCTCGAGGCGGGATGCATCCGAGAATTATCCTATTCCACTTGGTTGGCCAATGTGGTCCTGGTTAAAAAAGCTAATGGGAAGTGGCGAATGTGTGTTGATTACTCCGATCTAAACAAGGCCTGCCCAAAAGATGCATTCCCACTCCCAAACATTGACAGACTGGTAGATGCCTCCTCCGGCTACCAATACCTTTCCTTCATGGATGCTTACTCAGGATACAATCAGATCATAATGCACAAACCTGATGAAGAGAAAACGGCGTTCATTACGCCAGATGGAACTTACTGTTATACGGCCATGCCCTTCGGCCTGAAAAACGCCGGAGTGACTTACCAACGACTGGTAACGAAGATCTTCAGAGATCTCATAGGCCGAAAGATCGAGGTATACGTTGACGACATGTTGGTCAAAACGGAGAATCCGAATAACCTTATCTCCGACCTTCAAGAAGTCTTCGGATCCCTCCGGCAATACAAGATGCGTCTGAATCCCTTGAAGTGCGCCTTTGGGATGGAAGCTGGGAAATTTTTGGGTTTCATGATAACCCAAAGAGGAGTTGAAGTCAACCCGGAGAAGTGTGATGCGATCCTTCAACTGCCAAGCCCGAGCAACCTGAAAGAAGTCCAACGGTTGAACGGCAAGCTGACGGCTCTTTCCCGTTTCCTCGGCGCGTCGGCAAGGAAGGCCTTGCCCCTTTTCAGGATAATGAAAAAATGGATCGACTTTGAGTGGACTCCAGAATGCGAGGAAGCATTCCTCAAATTCAAGTCCATCCTGTCGGAACCACCTATCCTCTCAAAGCCATTGAGCGGTGAACCGCTGTATATTTACCTATCTATCACTGATGAATCCATCGTGGCAGCCCTCGTAAGAGAAGACCAATCGGGAACCCAATTGCTTGTGTATTTTATCAGCCGAGTCTTACATGAAGCTGAACTAAGATACACCAAGATTGAGAAGCTGGCATACACCCTCCTTGTTTCAGCAAGACGACTCAGGCAGTATTTTCAAAGTCACACCATAGTCGTCAGGACCGATCAAGCCATCCGAAACATACTTCAGAAGCCAGACCTGGCAGGACGGATGCTAGGATGGGCGGTCGAATTATCCCAATTCGACATCCAGTTTCAGCCAAGGACGGCCATTAAAGCACAAGCAATGTCCGACTTCCTAGCGGAAATAATTATTCCCGACACAGATACAAGCCAGGACGTCGGATGGAAGTTGCACGTAGACAGCTCGTCCACAGCCATATCAGGAGGCGCGGGGCTTATCCTTGAAAGCTCTAACGGAGTTATGTTCGAGCAATCAATCCGATACGACTTTCCCATCTCAAACAAGAGGTGGGAGCCCGAACCTTGGAGGTTTGCACCGATTCTCAAGTAGTGAGTTCCCAAATAAACGGCACCTACCAAGCTAAGGATTCACTGCTCCAGAAGTACCTGGAAAAAGTCAAAAGTATGATGGAGACTTTTGACAAGGCAATAATAACCCATGTTCCCAGAGAACGGAACGCAAGGGCCGACCTCCTCTCAAAGCTCGCCAGTATGAAGCCGGGATCGGGAAACCGCTCCCTCATCCAGGGGACAGTAAAAGAGCCATCCATATCCGCATCCGAGGTGACCTGCCTTCCAATATCGGAAACGGCAATATGGATGACCCCAATTCTGAACTACCTTGAAGCGGGAACCCTCCCCGATGACCCCCAAAGAAACTAAAAGAATAAGAAGGGAAGCTGCCAGATTTGTTATAATCTCGGGACAGCTGTACAAAAAAGGTATAGACCTCCCACTCCTAAAGTGCCTCAGTCCATCTCAAGCTGACTATACTTTACGGGAGGTTCATGAAGGATGCTGCGGCCACTATATCGATGGAAAGTCCTTAGCCCGGAAGCTCATTCGAGCCGGGTATTACTGGCCGAACATGATGAAGGATGCAGTGGAATTTGTCCGCACATGTGAGAAATGCCAACTCCATGCGGACTTCCACCAAGCACCTCCAGAAAAGATGACGCCCATCTCGGGAGACTGGCCATTCGGCACATGGGGAATTGACTTAGTCGGACCTTTTCCACTAGCTCCTGGTCAACTAAAATACCTCATTGTTACCATTCATTATTACACTAAGTGGATTGAGGCAGAGCCCTTAGCCACCATCACAGCAGTAAAGTGTTGGAAGTTTGTGTGGAAGTAGATCATTACCCGATTTGGGATCCCATCAATCCTCATCACGGATAATGGGACCCAATTCGCGGATAAGAAGTTCAAAGAATCTGCCAATGAATTCGGAATCAACCAGCGCTTCTGTTCGGTTGAACACCCCCAAGCAAACGGCCAAGTCGAGTCGGCAAACAAAATCCTGCTCAAAGGCCTAAAGAAGCGACTCGACGACTCCAAAGGCCTATGGGCAGAAGAGCTAGCATCCGTCCTCTGGTCATATCGGACGACCCCACAATCCTCAACGGGAGAAACGCCGTTCCGGCTGACCTATGGGGTCGAAGCCATCATTCTAGTTGAGCTCGGCGAACCTAGCCCGCGACTGCTCCTCGGGATAGAGGACGTCACGGCAGATCGGAACCTGATAGATGAAATTCGATCCGAGGCTCACTTGACGGAACTAGCACTGAAGCAAAGAATGAGTGCCAGATACAACAAAGGAACCATCAGGAGGCACTTCGAGATCGGGGATCTGGTCTTACGCCGGAACAACATCGGACCCCCAACACTGGGGGAAGGCAAGTTAACCCCTAATTGGGAAGGACCATACCGCGTAACCGCAGACCTCAGCAGTGGGGCATACAAGTTAGAACGACTCAACGGAGGTGAACTTCCAAGAAGCTGGAACGCGACCAACCTCCGGCGGTTCTTCTCGTAAACCCCCTAACCCTTCTTATGTTTCTCTAAGATATAGGCTATTTACAATTTTCCATCTGTACCTCTTTACTTTGTTCAGTCGAGCACTCTTTTTCCTATCCGAGGTATCCTATACCGGGAGGTCGGAAGGTTTTAACGAGGCCCACATTATCTAATAAAATAAGAAGTTCACCTTTACATACTGCCATACGATTTACCCGCCGTTACGGGCCTCAATCAACGGTTTATTCAGCCAAGACAAAAACGGCGTCATTTGACCACTCCCACCTTTCCTAATCGTAACGTCGGAAAGACATAAAACTAAGTCTCGGAAGGACGGAATTGATCACTCCACCTCCAAAATACTTAGAGAAATTTTTCGATTTCCTTTTCAAATTCGCCTTATCTATTTAACAGAAAATGGCGAACTATAAAGAACGAAAAACGGAATACGTCGAAAAATACGGCAATTGCAAAAAATAACTTAGCCAAAATATTTCCATACAAAGTTCAAAGGGAAATCCGACCCGGACAAACGCGGCACGACGGATCCCCTGAACACAAAAGACTAAGCAAGGATTGTTTAAGTCAAAAGAGGAGGATCCGACCCGGATAAAACAAGGCACGACGGATCCACACTAAGTCAAAATAAATACATAAAATGAAGAATGAAGAAAACGGCTAATCCTGAAGGGGCGGGTCCACGGCTTGACCTTCCGGAGGAGGCGGATCCACAATACGCCCATCAACAACCTCTTTCCAGGCCCAAAGGAGAGACACGTCGAGGTCTGGAGCTAACACGAGGATCTGCTCCTTCAAAGCATCTTCAGTAGCTTGCACGGAATCTTCGGCCAGCTTTATTAGTTGCTGCCGCTCTTCCTCAGACTCAGCCAAAGAAGCTTCCGCCTTATCGGCACGAACCTTCTCCTACGAAAACCTCTTCTTCGTGGATTCCAGATCAGCCAGCAAGCTGACCTCTCGGTCCCTCAGACGCTGGATCTCAAAATCCTTCTCCTTGCCCAGACCCAAAGCAACCTCCAAGTCTTTTTCGACCTTGGACTTAGCCACTTCGGCCTCCCCCTTCTCCTTCTCCAAATCGGCCTTTTGCTGACTCAACGACTTTAAGTCACCCGTCAGTTGAGCACAACGACGTTCCCATTGGTCGGCCACGGTGAGACGAGGTTCAATCGACTTCATAATAGTCGTCAAACGAAGCATCGCCCACTGAGCCCAACAGATGCTCTCCATGGGGTCATAATCCTGCAAAGCTTCGCGAGCACGGGGACCCAGGAAGTTGCTCTCGATATACGCCGATGCGTCGAAAGAACGATCCATCGGGCAGAAGTCGGAACGAGGCCCCTCAGACGTCCTCGGCCTCTTCTGGGCGGTGACTGCCTCTCCATGAGCTCGCTTCCCCAGCGGAGAAGGAAGGACAATCTCAATCTGTTGTTCCGACCCCTCCTCACGAATCGGAGAAGAAACCTCTGGCCGACCAAGAGCACCCTCTCCGACATTAGAAGAACCGCCCCCCTTGGGTGCCGAAGTCGAAGCTTGACCCCCGGAATGACTCAACACGAGCGGCCCCTAAGGGTTGGCCATCATAAACCGCCTAAGGTTCGCCAAAGTCTTGTTCTTACCTGCCATCTTCACTGGACACCAAAACAACCAAACCAGGCAGAAACACAAAGTGTTAGTTTACAGAATTATAAAACAAAACGAAGACAAATAAGTATTAAGGTCAAAAGTATACCAACAGTGGCCCTGGCCCGTTCGGTGTTACCCAAAACGGCCTTAGGCTTCAAAGCCCGTTGGGAAAACAGCCATAACAATATGTCGGCCGTGTCCCTTTGCTCTTCGTTCAATTTTCTATATGCCGAGGGAGTATAATTCACCCCGGCATCTTTACTCCAGTAGGATGGGAACCGACCCGCATCCCTTTCCAAGGTCAACCAAAAGGGTGGATGATTCTCGACGGCGAACACCTTGAAATATCGCCCCTTAAAGTCATGGAAAGAATCTTCGTAGAGGCCGAAGATCTTCCGACCTTTCCCGGGTCTCACCGACATATAACCCTTCTTTGCTTTCCCCTTGGCGTTCGGAGAAAACACAGTGAATAAATACAAAAAGACCTCCGGATCTTGGGGAAGCTCCAGGAACTCTGTCACCAACTCGAAACATCGGATCGCCGACCAGGCGTTAGGATGGAATTGGGACGGCGCGACGAAGCAGCGTTGCAACAATCGCTGTTGGAAGGGAGAGAACGGTATGCGAACCCCGAACTCGGTGAACATCACCTCGTTAATAACCAGTGAGGAACATGAGGGTGTTCCAAGTTAAGTTCGCAAACCCTCTCCCCCGAGCGAGGAAGCTCAACCCGATAATGGCTCTCCTCCTCACCGCCACCAAAGATGACACCGGAGTTCTTCATCTACGTTAGATACTCCTTTTGTCATCGTGCAAGGGCTCCCCAAGACATCACGGTTCACCCAATCATAAAGAGGGTTCGGTTCGTGAGGCATTTGAGCCTGCTCAACCTCACGAACCACCCCTTCAGGATCATTTCTCTGAATCTCTGCCATTTCACCTGTTTGAGTAAAAAGAAAGTCAAGCAAAGGCTCACTAAAAAGAGGAGGAGAATGGCAGAACCCAGAGAAATAGAAAAAGGGGAGGAAGAAAAAAGGAACGAAGAAAGAAAGAAAGACTTACCAAAATGAGACTCACAAATAAATGTGATATGTTTCCTCCTCTTTGATATTTGCCAAACCAAAGGCGGTTGCAAGATGGGAGAAAAAAAAAAGGTAGAAATGGAGAAGAAAAGAAATTTTTCAAAAGAAGGAGAGTGAAGAGAGTATTTCACCCTCCTCCCCCTTCGAACCCCTTTTATAAAAGGCGAAAAAAGACGGAATTATCCCCGTTCCAAGAGCAGTTAATACGGGGCAAAAAGGGAATTCCAGGGAAACGTAACTCCCATCATTAGTGCGCGAGAAACAAGGAGACTCTGAAACCCCTCTCTCTCCCACACCCTCGAGAAGACAAAAACGTCACCAGTCAAATCGAAGCGTCATAAATTCGAGAAACTTCTTAGGAACGACATCACGACCATCGAATTTGAGAAGCAAAACGATAAGCAGCCAAACCACGGAACATCGTCGCTAACAAACTCGAAGAGATCGGATTCTCCGACCTTCCGAGCTCGGGGGGCTACTGTTCTGGATATTGGGCTCACCTAGCCCAAGTCCACAACCAACCTCCCTTAGGTCGGCCCAAAGCCGACAAACGGCCCAAAACCTCCTCAGAACCAAAAAAGGGCCCACATCATTAAGCACCAAATCCATACAGAATAAGATCATATCCACATCGATCCTGTACGGATTTGGTTCGATTTACTTCCTAAATAATCGGAACCACCACGGGTATATAAAGAGGAGATCAGCTCTCCTCCAGGTACGTCCTCTCAACCCTACCCAATTGCTGTGCATTCGGAGGCTCCCAAATCCCTATTTGGCGACCCTTTCTTTGCACGCTACCATTACCCATATCAACTCACAGCCTTCTCTCTTGGCACCTCCGGTTACGCCGGAAGTCCCAACCCTCAAAGGTACATTCTGTACATCCTTGAATTCCAAAAGAAAAGAAATTACCATGTTTTCCCGGTCTATTAGAAAGTTAAAAAGGAAGATGTATGGAATCAGGAAGGTAGTTATGCCGACGGAATGAAGAATCAGGAAAAGTGGCACAAAGAAGAGTCTGGTAAAGTGCAAAAGTGGAGAGATGCTTTGTCCCAAGTCCGAAAGTTTGAACCAATGCTTATGGAAACATTGTAAGCATTGCATCCTTTCCTTCCAACTACTTTCAGTTTCATCTTGCCCAACATTTTAACTAGTTTTTTATATACATAGGTTAGATATTTGCAATTAGATTTTTATGCTGAATTAAAATTTTAACTAGGCGACTAAATATTAATTGCTTTCCTAAAAAAAAAAAAGCTAAGGAAAACTATCTTATAATTTTCAAGAGTAAACCGTAAAAAGTAATCACGAAAGATTTTAAAACTTGAATGATGAAAATATCACAAATTTTTTTTTAAAATTTTGACAAAAATAATAATAAAACAATAACTTTTTTTGCTTCTGTTATCATTAGGTACCTAAGGGATTTGAATATTTTTATCAAAATTTTAAATGTATTTTTGTTGTTTCAAAATTCTTTTCGTTTTTCTAAAATTTTTGTGCTTATTTTTTTCTGATCTACTCAATATTCAATTCGATATTTGGATTTAGGAGGAAACATACTAACTGTTAATTTATAATGAATTAAAAATGTTTATAAATTTAATAAAAAAAATGTCAACATAATAGTTATACTTATTCTAAATGGGATAGAGTATTGATTCTATTCAATATTGATAATTAACATTTTAACATTTAGTGCATACTTTTATATAGATTACAGAGTACTAGCTTGTATGTAATAAAAGAGGAAAACTTGTGCATCATTAAATGAGTGAATTGAAAGAGCTTCTGCTTTTGCAGCGACGAACAAAACCTTGTCGAAAGAATTGCTGACAAGGTTCAGGAATGCTTAAGATGAGTCAATTGATATGACTCACCAGTCAAACAGAAGAGGATCACTACTTGACTTCTCATGTTGAAGCAATATTAGTTGGGCTTGCATTGTCTGTTGGAGAATAATAATAACAATGATAAATTTATTTATCAGTTTCAATGTTTCATGTATCTCTACGTTTACTTTACAACCCTTCCCGCGCTACCTGATTCGAACCCAGTAATGTACCAAAATATAACTTTTTGTGTGTAATGCATTTTCAATTTCAAAAAACCAGACAGGATTTCTTTTTCTTATTGGTGTTCTCTCTGTTTATGTGCATTGTGAATTCGTATTGTTAGTGATTTTGATCACTATACTTGCATTGCCTCGTTGATCTTCTTGGAAGACATGGTTTTATAAATGAGACCTTTGAATTCTTGAAATCAGTTCCAATTCAAGCTGAATCAAACATGTTAGGAGCATTCATTGGGTCCTGCAAACTGCATGAAAATGTAGAACTGGCTAAATCGGCAGCAGAAAAGCTCTTTGCCATAGAGCCAGAGAAGATTGTCAACTATGCTGTCATGGCTAACATTCATGCTTCTCATAATCACTGGTGATAAATTCTTTTGAATAGCACATACAAGACTTCTCTCTTGGAATGAATATCCAAGCCAATTCTAAAATTTATCCATTGATGCGTAGAACTAAGAATAATACCTCCTTTTATAATCTCTAATCAACCAACTAACCCCTAATGGGACTAAAAATTTACATGCAAAACTCATTTGGGTGAAGTTTCTCTCTTATTTTTACCTCCTAACCAAACATATCCTTAGTGTTTTGGCCTTTGTTGTTCTACAGCATGTCCAAAAAATGTACATATTCTACATTTTGGTCTTTTTCCAAATGACAGAACTTTGTGACTTCCCAAATTCATTGTTATTTATTACTATTTCCACAAATTAAAGGTTAGTGTCCGTTTCTCACATTGAAAGAACACCACTATTTCTATATAATAATCTGTTGTGTCTTTCAAACAAGAAATAAAAAATGAAGATTTAGTGGAAAGCCAGATAGGAACTCCACTGCTTATAATTATTTTAAGTTACCTCAAAGACCAATACCAAGTTTTCTTGCTAAAGAATCTTTGAACCTCCTTATCTTACACTTACTAGTTCACTACACTGCAACCATTCTTCTCTTACCTTTCTCTCAAAATCCATTCACTTTGTTGTTGTTGTTGTTGTTGTTGAGATCATATCATGGCTGGTGCACTTGTTGGTGGAGCTTTCCTTTCTGGATTCATTAATGTTCTCTTTGACAGGTTTCTTACCACGGATGCGGTCAACCTGGTCTTGGGCAAGAAACTTGGCCCTGACTTGGTTGAGAGGCTGAAGATTTCTCTCCTTGCTGCTGAAGCTCTGCTTGATGATGCTGAGTACAAGCAACTGGGCAACAAATCTGTGAGGGAGTGGCTCAACAGTCTCAAGGATGCAGTCTACATTGCTGATGACTTGCTGGACGATGTCCTCACCAAAGCTGCTACTCAAAAGGAGGTACGTTCTTTCTGGTCCATTAGCTTCCTCAACCGGGACAGGGAGATAGTAGATAAGATGGAAGGGGTTGTTAGAAAGATAGAATTTCTTGTAAAGCAAAAGGATTTCCTTGGTCTTCAAAAGATTACTAAGGATGATAGTAACTTGTCATCATCATGGAGAGCATCCACATCTCTGATGGAA
>JASCZI010271865.1:152601-167469 GCA_036250425.1 Stylosanthes scabra
TGATGTCTGGAGCAATGATGCTGATATCTGGAAGAAATTTATAACTCCTTTTCACTCTGGGGCTAAGGGTAGTACAATTCTTCTAACAACTCGCATCCAAGAGGTTGCTTCCATAGTTCAAACATGTACCTCTTATTTTCTTAATGAGTTGTCAGAAGAATATTGTTGGTTACTGTTTGCAGACAATGCCTGTTTTCCGGTGTCAAACAGAAATTCAACACTCGAGGAAATTGGTAGAAAGATTGTGAAGAAGTGTAAGGGGTTGCCATTAGCTGTAGAAACACTTGGACGCTTGTTGCGAGGAAAGGATGACGTTGAAGAATGGAATGCTGTTTTAACAAGTGATGTCTGGGAATTTTCTATTAAAAATAGTAAAATTATTCCAGCATTGTTAATAAGCTACTTTCAGCTTCCTGCCTATTTGAAGCGTTGTTTCATTTATTGTTCATTATACCCAAAAGATTACCCCTTTGATAAAGATGAACTAATCTTGTTATGGATGGCGGAAGATCTTTTAAGGCCATCAAAGAGAGGGGAAAGTTTAGAAGAAGTTGGCTGCGAGTGTTTTGAAGAATTAGTTTCCAGGTTATTTTTTAAACGAGGTTGGTTTTGTTATATGATGCATGATCTATTGCATGACCTGGCTGTTTTCCTTGCTGGAGACTTCTATCGTAGATTAGAAGAGCATGGTAAACCAAAAGGAGTGACTGCTTTGACTCGACATTTGTCCTGTCAAAGCATCTCAGAAAACTTTGATTTCATTAGTGAAGTTAAATCTTTGAGGACATTCTTGAAATCTAGTGTCTTGTCTACTTTGATGAACAAAATTGATGATGTAACTACTTGTATCTCAATATCGAATCTCAAATATTTGAGAGTTTTGTCATATGCTTTGTCCCCAAAGCTTGACGTATTGCCTGATTCAATAGGGGAATTAATTCATCTACGCTATTTGAATCTCACGGGGACTGAGGTTAGGACATTACCTGAGTCATTATGCAACTTGTATAATCTACAGACATTAATACTGCGAGGATGTACTAAGCTGACCATGTTGCCAAGTGGCATGCATAATCTTGTGAATTTACAACATCTTGATCTCAGGAAAACTTCTTTGAACGAAATGCCAGGAGGATTAAGCAAATTGAAACACCTGCGAATCCTAGGTTACTTTGCTGTGGGCAAGCAGGAAGATAATGGAATCCAGGAATTCGGAGGGCTCTCAAATATTCAAGGTTCATTTGGGATTAAGAAGTTGGAGAATATTGTTGATGCCAAGGAAGCAAAAAATGCAAGGATGATGAATAAGATACACATCAATGAATTATGGTTGGAATGGTCTTCAAGTGCTGATGTGATTTCAAACACGCAAACTGAAAGAGATATACTCAACAGTTTGCAACCGCACAATGGCTTGAAAGAATTGAGAATCAGGGGATACAGGGGTACAGTATTTCCAGATTGGTTGGGGCACTCTTCCTACAACATCATGACAGAAGTATCTCTAAAGTCTTGCAACAATTGCTGCATATTGCCTTCACTTGGACAACTGCCATCTCTTAAGTCCCTGTACATTCAAAGTTTTGGTCAGTTGGAGAGTGTTGGCATGGAATTTTACATGAATGAAGGCGATCATCATTTGTTGCCTATTGCATTGTTTCCCTCACTGGAAACATTGGAATTTAATGATATGCCATGTTGGGAGGTGTGGCACTCACCTGACTCAGAAACTTTTCCTCAACTCAAGGAGCTTCAGATAAGTGATTGTTCAATGCTGAAGGGTGATATGCTTATTCACGTATTCTTGAGAATGATTTCCTTTTCGAAAGTTTGCAAACTAAGGATAATGGAGTTTCAAGGAAGGTCAACTCAAGAGATGTTAATCGATGGAGAGACTTTATTTATTAATGCAAGTGAATCGGTGGTGGAGTCGATATGTAATTCAATGAGCATCATCAACCATCTAACTTGCCTCCAAGAAATACAAATCTCAAGCTGTTCATCTACTATATCCTTTCCGGGGAATTATTTACCCAAATCTTTGCAAAAGCTCACAATTCAGAGTTGTGGAAAACTGAAATTCCCCCAGCAACAGCAGAAGCTTGATTTGGTAGAGCTACAAATATTATATAGCTGCGATTCACTCACCTCATTCTCATTGGATGCCTTCCCCAATCTCAAAACTCTCGAGATAGAAGGGTGTTCAAATCTGGAATCAATTTCAATGTCAGAACCACCACACACTGCTCTTGAATCTCTCTCAATCTATTGGTGCCCCAAATTTGTGTGGTTTCCTGGAGAAGGACTTGTTGCACCCGACTTGATTAATCTCAATGTTGGCTTCTGCATCAAGTTGGAGGTATTGCCGAGTCACATGAATACTCTTCTCCCAAATTTGCACACTCTCGAGATAGATGATTGCCCAAACATTCGTAGGTTTCCAGAGGGTGGTTTGCCACCTAACTTGAAATCACTTACTGTGGGAGGTTGCGAGCAACAACTGAGGGATATCATGGATGTGCAAATTAGATGCCCTCACTCATCTTACCATTAATGGTAATTGCTGTGAGAGCATCATGTCATACCCAGAGGTGGGTTTGCTGCCTCATCTTCCCTCTCTTACCACTCTTCAGATTAGATGGTTTCATAATTTGGAGACTTTTGAGTGCAACCAGCTTCTCCATCTCACCTCCCTCCAACAACTATACATTTCATACTGTAAGGAGATTGAGAATATGGCTGGAGAAAAGCTGCCTTCCTCTCTTTTACTACTGGAAATTCAAGGCTGTCCTTTGCTGGAAGAACACTGCATGAACAAGCATCAACATATTTGGCCCAAAATTGCCCACATCCCCACCATTCGAGTCAATGGCAAACTAATTGATTTCTCATCAGGTAATCTCTAGTCAAAATTTGCACTCTTTTCTTTCATTCATCATTTGTAGTTGTACTTAGAAGAAATATCCTCTGTTATTCTAAAAAAGGCATTGCTATAAATTGAAAGACATGGAAGATGTTTTCTTGTGTATGCAGCATTTAAGATTTTCTTTACACACATTGATCAATCAAATTTACTGCTTTTATCGCATTCTTCAGGTAGCTTGTGATTAGGTAAAACTGCCCAAATGTCTAAGAGTTCATCATATATAATCTTATATGATGATAACCAGGATGAGTTTACCTTCATTCAAGGTAATAAAGAAATGCTGGAAATCAGAAGAGATGTTTTTGCATTTTACCTTCAGGTTGGTAAATTTACTCCGTTAATTACATTCCAGAATTTACTTTTCCTATTCTGTTGGCAAGATTTGATGTTTATGTTGAACTAAATGGTATTGGTATATAGGCCATGTAGCAACTTAAATTTTGATTCTTTAAAATTTTCATCTGAATTTCTAAAATGTACTTTTTTACAAACATAACACAACGCGATAAATTTTGCGACTTTGAGTGATAGGCTAAAAGAAAAGAAAGCTTATATATTTTCTTATAATTTAACAGTCTTGTTTCTATTTTCTCCTTCTTTTGCAGGCTACTTGGGATTTCATTGTACATATGTGTGTGTATATACATGGAGATGTAAGCTACTGGATTAATGTGTTTGAAACCAGAAGCAGTGTCTTGTGATTTCATCTTTCATGTTAATTGGTATCTATCTACACTAGTTTAAATTAATGAGTGATGTGTATGATATATCTACACTAGATGCGGACTTGCTTGATTATTCAATGCTTTGCTTCAAAGATGGCAACCATAGCTGCTTATTTGGTTATCAATAGCACTCATCTTTCAACTCTGAACCAACATGCCAAACAAATTCACTATCTAATGCAAGAGTTATATCATATTTGAATTGTAGGTTTTTTTATTTATTTTACTAAATTTAGAATTTAGATACATGATGATTAATATCATTACTGAACCTACCTTAAATAGTGATACTTATATGTTAAACCTATGATAATCTACATCTTACCAGCATGAAAGAGTTGATTAATTAACTTCTAATCAAAGGTAAGTGCAACAGCTTTGATAATCCCTTGTTATTAATACAAGTTTTTTCAACTTTATACTAATGTGAAAAGAAGATGAAAAATCAATCAAATTATTCAGCTTGTATACTAATTATCACACGGTAGGGACATAGTTTATGCTTATCTAGAATTACCAGATTCTTTTGTATTTTGAAAACGAGTTAAGCTAAGGTTTTTGACTTTGAAGTTTGAACGAGCACAATGAAATGAATAATATATTTTGTGGCTATATTCATTTTTAAATTTGCAAAGTCTAATTTAAAATTCTTCAAACACTTTAATATTTAATGCCGTCAAGGGTTATTAACAACCTAGAAAATGACAGGGTTAAAACACTAACAAAAACCATTCATAGGTCATATTCTTTAAAATTTATTTAATGCATATTTTTTTTTTTGTAAAAGAATATTTTATTCTTTTGTATTCTAGAGGATCAAATTAGAAACTCATCAAAGGTTTGTCTCTATAGCACTCGTCACTTTATATTTTTGATGCATGAAAAGTTGCTATACTTTACTTTTCAATCATTTTGAACTTTCAAAAATTGAAAATTTCTCAAAGACAAAAAATTAATTTCATAGTTTACATTTAGATACATTAACAATAAAATTATTTAGACTTATAAGCAAGTACTTATATACATTTCATAAAGTTATGACAAATTATTGTAATAAAAAATTTCTCTAAATATAATAAGTTGTTAAATTTACACCAAAAAATATCTCTATGAAAAATTATTTTTAGGAACACATTCCTTCTCTAATGCTTCCAAGTCCAACTACACCCTATGTCTAGTGTACCAGTCCAAAAAAAAAAAAAAAACTACACCCTATCAACAAAAAGATATTAAGTTTTGAGATATCCCTTTCTTTTCTAAGCATAGACTTCAACTATGCTTAATAAAGTTATAGATTTTTTAAAAGATATTTTATGACATATATATTTTAAAATAATTATCTAAATATAACATGCACCATACAAATATAATAAAAAAAATAAACTATACACTATATTAAAATTTCCATGTCTAATAAACAAAATTTTTGAATTATTATATGTATATATTTTCTACATAATAAATAAGTCAAAATTGCTATAAATAGAGAGAAGAAAATTTTCCACGGCTCACGATAGCATCGACTAACTTTTAAATTCTAAAAGACGCTAAGTCGTTGCTACGTTAAAAGTTTTCTCTTTCATTTTCTCTCTCTAAAACTCTTCAGCTGCGCGCCCATTTTCTCTCTCTAACAAACAAAGGCTATGAAAGGTCACCGGTACTCTAGCTCCGACCACCGGAGCACGCCGGAACGCGGTGGATACTCTCCCGGCTACGCCTCTTCCGAGGTCAGCGCCAAGTCAACTTCTTCCTCCACCGCCTCCCGGAGTTCGGTCTCCTCCGCCGCTAGGTCTGTAGCCGGAATCTTCACCGCCTGCTTCACGCCGCCTGAAGCCACCAGCAGCAGCAGAAGCTCCAAGAGCTTCGGGGATTCTGAGGAGTTCAAAGCTCCATCTGGTAGTAGTTTGATTTTTCTTACTCAATTTACTGCCATTGAATTAGTTGAAAAAAAAGAGATCATTTTCTTTTCTCTTTAGTCTTTAACATAGAATTTGGTACTTTTGGTGGTTGAAATTGGTAGTGTATTGTCTTGGATCTTGTGCGATAAAAAAAAAATTCGGCAAAGAAAACTTGTTACTTAAATTTTGGATTTTTTATGCTGATTTTTGTTTCCATAATTTTAATATGAGGTCGAAGTTACAGTTGTGTTGTAATAACTGAATTTGTGATCACAATTGATAACAAAAAAGAAAAAAGAAAATTCTTTGAAGTCGAAGTTCTCAAAATCAGGGCTTTTCTGTATTTAGATAATATAGATTCTGCAATCCGAATCTGTTTTTTTTTTTTTTTTTGCATGAATGTATGGTTAAGATTGCAAGGAAGTGCTTGGTTAAACTTTTGTTTAGTATGTTCTATATTATCATCAACATTGTGGATTTTGAGTGTAGTGAGTGAATTGTTATAAGTTGTTCAATGTGTTTCTTAGTTGCATCGGATGTTTCGAGAGCTAGTAGTCAGAAAGGGCGTGGCTCGAATCGAGGCATCAACATCAGCACAAATAAAGAGCCTGGCACTGTAAAATTCACCATGGAGGAAATCCAGAAAGCCACAAGAAACTTCTCCCCTTCTTTCAAGATTGGCCAAGGTGGTTTCGGTACGGTCTACAAGGCCAAACTCTTGGATGGAAAGGTGGTCGCAGTAAAGCGCGCAAAGAAGGTTGGTTAGCTGTTGTTTTCATAGCCTAATCATCTGCCTGGTTAATGTTTTTGACCATATAAGCATCTGAAAGTTGATTCATTGCATTGCTTTGTAGAGTCTATATGAGAAGCATTTAGGTGTGGAGTTCCAGAGTGAGATACAAACACTATCTAGGGTTGAACATTTGAACTTGGTCAAATTCTATGGCTATTTGGAGCAAGGGGATGAAAGAATTGTTGTTGTGGAGTATGTTCCAAATGGAAACCTAAGAGAACATTTGGATTGTGAGTTTATTTAGCCTCCTTTAACCTTTTTACTAATTTATGCGTTTAGGATTTAACTCGATTAGAGATGATCATTGCAGGCATTCATGGAAAATTTCTTGACCTTCCTACACGTCTAGACATTGCAATTGATGTAGCTCATGCCATCACCTATCTTCATATGTATATAGGTACATTCTGACACCATTCAAATCATTTTTAGTCTTGGAAAACTGCATTGTGGTTAGTCCTTGATGACAGAGGTCTTATGCAGATCATCCTATCATTCATAGAGACATAAAATCTTCCAACATTCTCCTCACCGAAAATTTCCGAGCTAAGGTAGCAGATTTTGGTTTTGCAAAACAAGCACCGGATAGTGACTCCGGCATGACTCATGTATCCACCCAAGTTAAAGGAACAGCAGGTTACTTGGACCCTGAATACCTGAAAACATATCAACTAACTGAAAAGAGTGATGTGTATTCATTTGGGGTTATGCTTGTTGAACTCATCACAGGAAGACGTCCCATTGAACCAAAATTCGAACTCAGAGAGCGAGTAACTGCAAAATGGGTGTGTTACATCCTTCATCCACCTCTTCTTTTCTGCATTTGAATCTTCTAAAGTGATATATTTTCTAAAGTAAGAAAGTAATGGCATATTAATTCTTCAATCTGATATATTGCATGAGTACCACCAATTTTTTTGGAGATGAATAATACATGAATTTTCAGATATCACTTTTGTCAGTTTGTCACGTATACTTCTTAGTGGACAGAGAGATTGATTCTTCAATGCTAACTAGTTTGCCATAACTGCAGGCTATGAAGAAATTTGTTGATGGAGAAGCTACCACTGTCTTGGATCCAAGACTTGATCAAACTGCAGCTAATACACTTGCCCTTGAAAAGATTCTTGAACTAGCATTGCAGTGTCTGGCACCTAGGAGACAAAACAGGCCTAACATGAAGAGATGCGCCGAGATCCTTTGGACGATCCGCAAGGATTACAGGGAGCTATCAGCCTCAGACTTTCGCTCGCTTTCTTCTGCTTCTACCCAGAGGAGCTCTTCAATAAGAGAGTGAGAATGCTAAAAATTCATCTCAGGCATGATGAAGCAACAGCAAAAACAAGAAGCACTTGCATCCAAGAGTGTAAGTTCAGGCCAAATGATATAACCAGAAGGGAAAACTATTATTCTTTATTATGCTGAAGCAATTTCAGGAGCTCTGAGAAGGTCCCTTTTGGACCATAGTGGCATTTGTAGGTAGTAGAGTTCATATTTTGCCGAATCTGTTCATAAGAATTTTTGTTTCTGTATATAGGAACTAGGAAGCACACTCAGACAAAAAAAGTGCCTCCTTCCTTGATTGATTATGTATTATTATTACTATTTTTTGAGGAGTGGTTTATTATTATTATTATTATTTGAATTTGAATTAAATGTATTTCTTTATCTTAGCTTCAATAACTGGTGGGAGGTTTGATTGTTGCATTTTCACTTAGGATATCATTCTATTCACAATATAATTTATATCTAAATATTGATTCAACCAATTTATCATAAAATGATAGGTAAAAAAAATATGAAATATGTATATTTAAGTAACTATTTATAGAATAAAACTCTTCTAACTACTTTTTTTCATCTTCTGTCAAAAAAACTTCCTTTTTTTCATCATTAAGATTCTCATGAGAGATTTTCTTGTTTGAAGAGAAAAAGTTCCAAGCCACCTTGACTTAGTTCAGTGTTGGTTGTACTATCATTTTTAATTTAACAAAAATGTTAAAACAATATTCTCACAATTTCTTGTTAATATATATCTAAAATTAGTTCTCTGTACAATTTTTCCAATAAACCTTTAACATGAATTTTAAATCCTAATATTTACTCTCATAACAAACTCACCAAGAATATGAGGAACCAAACTTTGTTGTGAGGTAAAGAATTCACAAGAGACTATGATCTGTAGATAATCTTGCTCTCATATTTGGCCTCCATGTTGAATTCTAATTCTAATTCCACTGTCAAGATTGTATCAACCAAAATTCTAATATTCACTTCTCGAAAACGAGTCTTGGCGAGTCAATGCATAGCTTTCAGTTCTAGGTAGCTGATGATCCTCCTCTGCATCCACATTATTTGCTTTTGAGCAAAGGAAGAAGAAAGATGATGTGTAGATCGTTGCGTGCCAAAAGCTGTAAAAACGGTTTGAAAGCACGAATGTTAGACGGTGAAGGGTGGAGAAACAACGACGAAAAGAGGAGAGCAGTGAATGCTGAAAATAAATACCTATGCCATAACCAGTAGGTTGAACTGGTTTCAAGTACCCAGCTTGTTCCTGCCATGGCTAATGTGATGAAACCGGCCAATGCAAAACCCCAATGGAACCGTCTCCAAAGCGACATGACAAGCTTAGAGAGCCAATCCTTTATAGTCATCAAGCTGCAATAGAAACTCACTTTTGTTACAGTTTTTTTCAATAATGATTATGTGATTAAGCAAATCTACCAACTATGATAGACAGATACTTCATTTTTACTCGCATATATCTGCATTAATCACTACTACTTTAACCTTTTGAGCAACTTTCAGAGGATGGTAGTACTTACAAATCGTATCGTATCGTTTTATACTCAATACTAGTATTTGTATTTGTTGTTTTATACTCACCTTTGAGGGAAACTAGGTGAGAATCTGAAAGAAAACGAAAGGGACCTATACTTTGATGAGACCTCTATCAACCAGCCAATTAGAAGACCAATAGCTCCAATTACAATCACAAGAATAATATTGGAAGACCTGTCACAATCGAAACCACAAAGATAAACATGAACAAACTAAAAACAAACTTAAAAACATTGTCAGCAGATGCATGTATGCGTCAAAGTTGTTTTCGTCTACTTGCTCGATGTACCTGGTTGCCTTGGTTGCGGCCATGAGTGCGGTAAAGATAGCAACAGCTGTGTGGATTGCCCTCTTATGTGCTTCGTTGATCGAGGCTAAGTATACGAAAGTGCCAACCACAGCCATGAAAGAAAGCCAGAAGTCCATGAACTGAAATGGCAATATTTAAAACAGTGATATTTAGGCTCGGTCAGCATGATTCATCCAATTAGGAACACAAATCCTATCAGAAACTAAGATGTCAGATTGTAAGGTATTATTGAAGCTTGAAAGGATTACATAGGAGACTTAGAATGTTATTAGCATCTTTTGTTTCTCATGCTTTTAAAACAAAATTAAAGTTAAAATTTAAGAAAATGAGAAAAAGAGATAATGAAGGAAGAGCAGTCACCTGTAGAACATTAAAGGGCAATGGACACCAAGTGCCTACATCACATGCATGATAAATTGCACTCGAAATTCCGCTCGAAGTGAACAAAATCCATTCTGCATATGCCTGCATAAAGGGTCCATCATCATCAATACAATGAGTCACGTTATTTTTTGAAATTTTATAGATGAAATGCTCTATCGTTCAACATTATCAGTACTGACGGCAAATCAAAGTTTTGTCTCCTTGTCAATACATTATTTTAAATATCTAAAATCATTTCTTTCCTAGAATAAAATTTTATACGAAAGTCTAAATATTCCAATCAAGAGGAAATAAAGTAAAGAATAAAGAACCACCTTCTGCCGAAGGGCCCAATAGGCAGGAAGCATCGCTGCTGCATTCGATGCAATGAGAAAAATTGATTGCACTATGTGCCCTGCAAAGGTTTAGTAACTCAGTTTTAAGAACAAAAATATATATAGAAGTCATAAAGCATATCCTAAATTGAGTTTCAACAGGAAATTTATATTTTAACAAGCTGAATTGGAAACAAGCAAGTAAAAACATTCTAAAGTTTTAGATTAATATATTTGGAATGAAGCTTCCAAACTAAACTACTCAATAAATAAAAGTTACATTTACATAATACATTTAATAAATATTCGATACAAGTACCCTTGATATCGGTGAATAGAAAAGTAAACAGAAAAAAGATGGGTATGCTGCGGATTATACAATAGGATTTGAACCAAGATACTTACAATAAACCCACTTTATTCATTTCTAGATTGATTTACCTTTATGTGATACAATTTCAATGCTGCAGTCAAAGCCACCATGGTTCCGATCACAAGCGCAGAAGCTGAGAAGTAAACACAAAAGTTGTAAGAAAATTCATGAAGAAGTTGGGAATCAGAACAAGTCATCCAATCCAATAAACTATGCAACTTAGCATCTAATTTTTCGACATGAAATTTAGCAAAACAACAAATGAGATGAAAACAGAACTGATAAATTACTAAATTAGATAAATAAGAAGTTCTTAACATATACCTGTATGATGTCAATCCACTAGCATCGAAAGCGTATCTACAGTCACCATGAGAAGAGCAATGTTTCGGGCATCCTTCGAGTGAAATAGACATGGCAGTTTGTGCTTTCAAAGAATTGATGCTTGCATTAAGATGTCTTAAACCAAAACCCCATGTTCCTTCTCTAGCATAAATAATGTAAAAGTCAACATTGTCTTCTTTCGAATTATATAGCATGAAAAATGCCGACTCGCCACTCTTCCTTGTCTTGTTAGCATAATAATAGTCCCAACTCTCAAGAGAAGGTAATCCACCAAATCGAGCATAAAATTCATAATTGATCTTCACATCTGAGGATAGCCGTACATGAATATTTCGTCCAGCTGCGCCACGAGGAATGTCCAAAGTAAAGTAAGTCCAAGTGTTATCAGTTCCTTGGTTCATTGTGTTGTTTGAAAGTGGCTCAAGAGGAAAATTTGCAGAAGCTGCTACTACTCCTTCACCAACTGGTAAATAATATGATTCGAAGGGCATTGGGTTTCTACTTAGGACTGTCTGCAGACAACCATTATTAAAGCAAATATCTTTAAGCATTAACCATATAGAACTGATTCTGTTGCAAGGTGTTCTTAAATTTAAATCAATGAAAAAGCTTCAACATTTTAGCTTCATGGTATTCTTCTGACACGATTTAGAGTGAATTTTTATTTTCTTGGAAAGAAGTATAAAGAAATACCTAAAAGGGACAACACAAAAAAGAAATTTAATATCAAGAGAAACATCTTGCAACGAGCAATGAATACTACCTGAAGTGTGTAGCTATCCATTGTGCAATTCGGTCCAGCTTTACCAAGAGGGCACTGAACCACTTGTGTTTCCATTGAATAGCAAACTTTGGCATTGCCATCCCGAGTTCCATGATTAACCGGTAATATACTAATGTATAGACGACCAATCCGTGGGGCAGGAATAACAAGAGGGGCGTCACTCAAATCACTGGAATAATCATGCAAAGTCTCAGAAGGAATTGCACCATGGCGAGCATAACACATTAACTTAAAATCATCTGCACTTGAAGTGCTATTTGAAGATGTAGAGTTGAATCTGACATTTGCTGCTGTAATGGTCAATTCTTCTGCCATATTTGTTATATCCAAGGAATAGAATTGTGGTATGCTTTCCTGAACACACGAAGTTCCGAAGTTATTTTTGCAGGTCAGAGTATTTGCCATCATTGGCTTCTTCACCTCTGTAGCATCCAAGTCGTAATATTTAAAGACATTGGATGATGTGCATGAAAGTGGATAGACTGTACTGTTACAGAACACCCCCTTCATCATCGAATTCGTGCATGCTTCCACACTTATATTAGCACTGAAGGAGAATGATGTGCCTCGGTTAATCTGCCAAGACAAATAATTAATATTATTCATTCATATGCAGCCAGTCGATTGGCACTTTGATACGAATAGAATGAGTTAAGCATAGAGAAGTTAGGAAATATATGTTGACATAATTCTTATTTGACTAAAAAGGATGATTAAATTTGATTTAACAAGGCAGAACCAAAAGGAAAACAAATATTGCAGCAAGTAACAAGAGATACTAAGAGTTCTTCGGGATGAAAGTAATATGTAGATAATTAACAGTACCATCTTTGATTGTGTTCTTGTCGCTCCAATGCCATTGAATAGACCAATGTACCAAGCACCTGCAGATATCTGAACAATAATTTGTGTTTACAGTCTATATGGCAATAAGCAAAATCACTTGTAAACTTTATAGGAATTTAAATCTTAAGGCATGGCATTACGAGCCTCGCAGGAAAGAAAACACCGAGCTTGAAGCTATAATACCAACATAAGAGAATAAAAGGATGAATGACAATCAATACCTGTTCATTCGTCAATCTCATAGTGATATTTTTCTGCATAGGAAAACACTGTTCCACATCAAGACCATTTATTCCTAAAGAAATGACAAAAACAAGAGGTGATTATAATGTGGAACTGAATATTAGACAGGTTGAAGAGTATAGTAAGATAGAAAATGTTCTAACAATTTGAAGAATATCTCTCAACGAAATTTTAGATAGAACTTATGAACTCAAACTGAAACTTTAGAAGACAGATTTATTAGAATATGTTTCGGTATGGGCTTCTACCTGAGACAACTGAATCTTTCAGAGTTGTGTTTAAGGCATCCGGTAGAGGAGGGCTGCCATCTCTGAAACATATTACTGGCAGTGAGCTTTCTGGAATACGATAGACTCTTGAAAGATCCTGAAAAAATAATTAAGAACGTTGTAGTTTTATCGAAACAAAACCATTAGCATCTCTGGATCATGCCTTAAGAGGCAGAATAAGACTAAATTCAATGTCAAAATATAAGCAAATGACATTAGTTTAATCCAAAAGAAATGGTTCCAAGCACGATCCACCAATACCAAATACCAATGCTAGTGTTCTAAGGTGCTCCTATGTAAAAATTTAAAATAAATATATAAATAAATTACAGATATACTTACCAGATCTACATCTGTGTTCAATGCTATGGACACAGCAGAAAACGATGGCGGAATATCAACTGCAAGATAAGAAACCATCGACTGACAAGTCAGCGAGATCATTCATAAGTCTGACCAAGATTTTATGTTATACCAAATTGAACCACAGAAACATGAGAAAGGAAAAAATGTTACAGAAGTTAGATATAAAAGAAACATTATAAGAAACATTATAAGAAGTGCCAGTGGTTTTAAAACTATTCATACATACATTTGATTATTGAATAACCAAGCAATGGTAGGTAAAGAGAAAGAGGCACAAAATGAGGCAGCACAATGATCAAAAACTTACATTCAGAACTATATAAACAAATCATCAATGCATAAATTAATTCAATCCCCAAACAAGGATAGCCTATTGCCAATAAAATATTCATCTAATTCTGTGTAATGTCAACTTACACAAAAATTAACAGAAAACAAAAACTGTCAAATGATCTTTAGGGTTTAACTTTGACCTTAAACCTTTGTCATAGAAAGACAAAAAATAAAAATTGCATAATTAAACAAGTAACTACCCAATTCCTCAAAGTCCAAACCAATAACAATTTGAAGACTAGGAACTACATAACACTATAAAACATCAACAGAAAAGAAAGATGAAATTAAAGAGACTGATGGAGAAAAGAATCAGAAGAAAAGAGAAAGTACTATCACACAACTTTAATTATAATTCAAAAATCCAATTTTGACCCATCATAATTTACACTTAGAAAACGCTTCATGAACAACAACAACACAGAAATTCATAGCAAAAAAGAGAAACTTTTGTCACAAAAATCCAATTTTGACACATCAAAATTCACACAGGGAAAATGCTTCTTAAGGAGAAACAACACAATCACCACAGAAATTCATAGCATTCATGATAAAAGAGAAGCCTTTTTTATCAGAGAGTGAAAGTACAGTTCAAAAAAACAATTTTGACCCATCAAAAAGCTTCATTTGCATAAAAAACAGAACAATTCATATCATATAAACAAAAGGGTGAATGGCAATTGATTCTCAAACCTCTGATATAGCGGAAATCAAAGGGCCTGATAGAGGTCTCAGGGTAGCTGAAGCTGGAAACAGTGAAGAAGTTGTTAGCAGAAACCGTTGCTCCAACAAGCTCTCCATCACTTGCAGAAGTGCAGAGAGAAGAAGAAGCAAACAGTAACAAGGCAATGTGAAGAATCAGTTTGAGAGGACACCACAGAATCGAATTGAAAGACATTTCTTTCTTTCTTTTTTGTGATTCCGAGGTTGTTCTCTCAGAACATGGAATTGCAGAAAGTGTGAAGGTTGAAAAATAATAATTAATAATTAACAAGTAGGGTATTAGAAATTTGTGAACTAACTTAGATTAAACAATAAAATGATTGTTTTTTTAATCTACCAATATATATATATATATATATATATATATATATATATATATATATATATATATATAT
>JASCZI010271865.1:167566-192456 GCA_036250425.1 Stylosanthes scabra
TCAATAAAGAAATTAATATTTGTAGAATTAACTAAATGTTGGATATTCACCAAAAAAAAAACTAAATGTTGGTTTAGAAACATAAAAATAATATATAAATTGAATCCTATGAAAAAAAACTATATAAATGAATAATAAATAAGGAGTATAATACTAATAATGTAATAAATTGATTTACTATAAGTAAAAGAATAAATTTAATGTCGGATTATAGGGCAATGCTTGAATATTTAAATATTAAAAAATATTAGTCAAATATAAATTAAAATTATTCCTAATACTTTAAATTTTCTCTCTATATTTTTTTGGTTTATTTCTCACGACAACTTGTTAGATTAAGAATTAACTACTACACCAATATATTATTTTTCTCTATATATTATTATCCTGTTGAAATTAACTTTTTTTTTGGGTACATAAGTTGAAACTGTTTTTTTTTTTTTTTTTTTGTAATTGGAATTGATTGGATGAATTTTATTAATGAAATTGGAATTCTGAGCCAATCCATTTTCATGCAAGCTTGTGTAATAATACACAGACGACAATCAGTCAAAACCATAACCCATTAACCCTTCATGGACATCGCCTCAGCACATGCTAATTCATAATTAATTTATAATATCTAAAAATAAAGAGTATAAACTATAGTTATTACAGAGTTTTTTTTTGGGTGACTAGTTATTACAGAGTTTAACTATAATGTATTTTAACACTAGAAAACTATTTGAAATCAATATTAAAAAGCCAATTAAAAAATTAATTAGTGAGAAATAACATGGTTTTTTTTGGGCTTAAACTTTTATGGGTTTATTGGCTTAAGAATATAAATTAAGATTATTAATAAAAAAAATGTAAAAATTGTATAAAATTCAAATTTTTAATATATTTGTTTTACATTTATCAAAATAAAAGATTCAAAAAAGTTATTTATGGTAATATTAACATGTCCCTTTCTAAAGACACTAATAGCTAAACTCAAATTAGTTTGGGTTGGTCTAGTGGCTAACTCATTAATTCGCTTAAGCAAGTGTTTTAGGTTCGAATCTCGTCTTATGTATGCAGTAACTCGGTGACTAGCGACAAATTCTTAAATGTATGCAGTAACCTGGTAACCAGTGACAAATCCTTAAATAAAGTTCAGATTCGCGGAAAATTAGTCTTCGACTTGTCGGGTGGAAGGATAGCTGGAAAACCAAATGAAACTTAAACCCATCATTAAAGTCTTTTCCCTGGTATAATTTATTTAAATAATGATTAATACATATATTTATTAATTATTAATTATTATAATTGTTTCCTTTTTTGAAAAGAGAAATAAAAAGAAAAGGGCAAAGTTGAATGAATGCAATGCACAGAGACAATTCAAGGTGTGTAGGTGTGAACTTTGAATGGGCCAGAAATGGTGCTAGAATTTTTATGGAAAAAATTGGAAATAAAAGTTGGAATATTAAGAAACAAAAGAGAGAATAATTTTTCCAAAGGAACTCATGGAAACCCACAAACTTAATTAGGTCGTCTGCTTTTGATACTAAAATATAGAAAAAGAATATGAATTAGTAGTAGTTTATTTAATAAATATTTTAGAAACACAACAAAATTTACATTACTTTGTTATAATTTGCAGAATTTCTTGTATACATCCATCAAAACCAATATGATATCTACAAAAGATAAAATATTTTAAGCTGAACTCGAAATACTTGATTGAAGAGATCAAAATATCTTCCATTTTGATTAATTTAGAGTAGGTAAAAAGAATTATTTTATTGTTTATTTGTTTAGATAAAACTTAACTAGAAAGCAACAATGAAAACGTTGAGTGGTGTCATTTAAGACCTAGAAATGGGGGCTTAAAAAGGAAGGGTTCCCAATTTGGAAAGAAAGGAAAAGAAAGGAAAAATAAAAGGGTAAAATTGAAAGAAACCTTGTGCGATTGGTAATAATAATACTGTAATCACACAGTTTCCTTTAATATATTAAAACTGAATTTTCGCCTGAAATATATGTTCTCGTAATTTCTTTTCCTATCTAATATTGAGTGCAATTTTATTTATCAATATCTCATTTAATCCTTTTTTTAATTTCTATTCTTGATATTTATCCATTCTTAATTAATTACTCGTTTTAGATAACTATATAAATGCCGATGAGTAATAAGTCATATAACGTTCCTTCTCTCTCGTTATAAAAGGTTTTGGGTTCGAGTCTTATCTAAAACATCAAAAAAGAAATAACTATATAAATACTTACATATATAATAAATTATGATAAAGCTGCCATAACATGTTATTGGAGGTTTTTTTCAATTTATTTTTAATTTATTAAACCATAAATAAATTATACTAATTAAGTAATTATAATCAACTAATTGATTTGATTATTTTCTTAGACATTAATACAAAAATATCTTTCAAAAGCTTCAAGAATTGTTTTTGTTAGGCAAATTAACTTTCTCTTTTATTTATAATATACTTTATTTTATATGTTCAAATAATTCTTTAAAAATTTATAAGATATTCAGTATTAAGAAATTACCATAAAATAAAGAAAAGATATAGAAAGTCCATGTTGTTAAGAACTACTCTAAAGATAAAATCTTAAACCAATTTCTCTTCTTTTTCTGCCCGCCCCACTTTCACCCACGTCATAGTCACCTGCACCTTCTCCTTTCCTCCTCTCTACCCTCCATTGTGTGATTCGCTTTTATAATTTTGGCGAATCTGACAGGTTCATTCGAGCCTACCATTGTTGTCTTCTCTGTCTCCGTGGTGGTGCTCTCCTCCACCACCAAGCCCGAATCATCGCGTCTAAGGTTCTTCCTTCTCATCGAAGAATCCCTCCTCCAAGTCCTTATTGAGATCCACTAGAACCTGCATCTTCTTCTTCTTTGCACAATCTCAGTCGTCGTTGTCGTTTCGTCGACTTCATCTTCTTCATCTTCTCGTCGATGATGCCGCTTCTTCTTTTTCTTCTTATTCTTCGTGCACTGCTGTCTGGCGGTAGTGGTGGTGGTGGTAACTAGTAAGATCTTCTTCTTTCCCGTATGATGGTGGTGCTCGTTCCCTGTCTGGCGATGGTGGTGGTGGTGACTAATGAGATCTTCTTCTTCTCCCATATACAATGGTGGTGCTGGTTAGGTGGTGGTGAGGTTACGAATGATAATTGTATTTTGTTTTTGATGATAACTTGAATATGTTCCGTATGATAATTGTGTTCTGTTTCGAATGATAACTTGTATATATTTCGAATGATAATTGTTTTTAGTTTCGAATGATAATTTTTTTTAGTTTCGAAGGATAATTTCTAATTTGACTTATTGGCTCCTTAATATTGATTCCCTAAAATAAATTATTTCTCTTTTACAATAGAAGAAAGACTATTCTATTTTACAAAAATAATTTCAGATATTTTAAAAATAAAAATTACTAAAAACTATTATGATGTATCTAAAATTTCTTAAAAACCAATTTAGGTATTTATCTCATTATTTAGTAAAAAAAAGTTGGTTGTAAAAAATAGGTTAAATTATATATTAAGTTCCATAATTTTAATGAAATTGCAATCTGGTCTTGTAGTTTAAAAGTTTATAATTGAATCTACGTACCCATAAAAAATTTGCAATTTAGCCATATTCGAATTTGACGTTAAAATTATCGTTAAGATATGTGTTATTACGATTGCACCCTTATTATTTTCTTAAGTGAGCTTCACTCCAATAATTGACTCCACCAAAAGTGAATTGAATGGAAAAAACCGAGAAAAAATATGAATGCCATTTGAGATGTGAGAATACGAAGTGACGAGAATAAGGAAATAAAGAAGATTTTTTTCTTCTTGAATTTGGGGATGTTTCATTGTTTATAGGATATGAGACAATTTGATGAATTGCAATTTCATTTAATGCACGTAACATTACACATGATTATAATATAAAATATGCTAAAAAATTTTGTTACATTAAATATCTTTTGAATGACAAAACTAAATATTAAACTCTTTATAAATATAAACACTCAATTACAAATTTTTAAATTTTAAAAATCTAGTTGCAATTTCAGTAAAATTGGTAGAATTTAAAAAGTAAATACCTAATTCGGTCCCTAATAATTTTCAATTTAGATAAGTCCATCCTTAGTGATTCGAAAACTCCAATCAGCCCTCAATCATTTAAAAATTTAAACAAATAGGCTCTTAAAATTGGTTTATCAACCATAAATCATAACTTCATAAACCAATTTTAAATGCCTATTTATCTCAATTTTTAAATGATTGAGCGCTGAATTAAAATTTTTGAATCATCAGAAGTGAATTTGTCCAAATTAAAAATGATCACGATTCAACGTTTACTCCTAAAAGAATAAGTTGTCTTCGGCTTTTGTACATTACTTTATGATGTTCATCACTTACCACTTACAACTTCACAAGTCACAGGTACTATCGGTCTATCACTTATAGGGCATATAGGCTCTAGCATCTTCCTTTCACGTACCATAGTAGGGTAGGTTCGAATAAATTTAAAAGGGGTTTAATTAACAATTTACTTTTTTTTTACATAATTAACAATTAATTTAAGAACACATGCGAAAATTTTATATAAAAAAAAATCCCTAGGATGGGAAATTGGAAGTATGCCCAATCGAGTCGAGTTTTGATATAGATGAATTTGGCCCATGTTATAAATATATAGTTCAAGCTTAAGTATGTTGTAAAAGAAAAATTGGAAGATCTCCCCTAATAGAGTAACATTGTGAACAATTCTCTCAAACTGGAGAGTCCTGTCAAAGGTTACTCCAACAAAGGGAGGCAAATCTCTACCACATCTAAACCGGTAGCTTTCTCAAGATTTCAATACACTTTCCTTCTCATCTTATAAACTAAGCCAAACCTTACACAGATAAACAACACCCTATCAATACCCCAACTAACAACAAACATTAACCACCTACAAATAACAATAAAACTGCCAGCAAACTGAAGAACAAAGTGTGAAGTATAATGCAAGGTCAATCATCAAAGCTGAAAGAAATGAGCATCCAGCCGAGTCCTGAAGAAGAGGAATCTACAGAAGGGAAGGAAATTATCATCACTGCAAACCTGACTGCTACAACATAGTTAGAAAGATTATAGCTAACAAAGAGATCAATTATTTCAATGCAACTAAGGCAGCATTACTTGGAATGTGGGGGAACTCAAAAGATATATCAATCCTGGAGGCGGGGAAAAATATGCTCATAGCAAGTTTCAACGATGAAGGAAGAGGAATGCAAATACTCAAAAATAGCCCATGGTGCATCAAGGGTTACCTGCTCAACCTTCAAAAATGGTCACAACATGAAGTCTTGAAAGAAGTAAAGCTGGACAGAATGGAAATATGGGTCCAAATGCATGGTGTACCACTGGAGAAGATGCATAGCCACACAGCCAGGAAGATAGGAAACGAGATTGGGATTGTTACAGACTGGGAGGAGCCCATAAAAAACAAGGTGCTAGCAAGAACATTCCTGAGAGCTAGAATTGCCATGAATGTTAATAAACCTTTACCAACAGGTGTATGGCTAACTAGGGAGAAGTTACAAAGGGTATGGGTGGAACTGAAGTATGAGAGGCTTCAAGATTGCTACTGTTGGAACTGTGGTCTTCTAGGACACAGCAAAAGAGAGTGCAAATGCCTAATGGCAATGTCAGTCCTGAATCCAGCAGATCCAAGATATGGTGCTGGGTTGGGAGTTAAGCAAGTCAGAGCTCTTCACTCATGGCAGGAAAAGGAATAGAGGGGAGACACAGAGGCAGGTTCGGAAGATGAGGAGGTGGCGCGTGATGAACAACACTCTACTGGTAAAGTGGGTGAAGGAATGGATTGGTACAGCAGAGAATTAGGTGAACGGGGTATGGGTGACATCAACTCAAACAGTGAAGAACCAGCAGAAGGAATAGAAAGGTCATACCTAAAAACATGGAAGTCGGCAGAGCAGGTAGAGGGCATGCCTAGAGCACAGAAAAGCATTGCAGAAAATCATGCATGGAATCACTGTTGAAGCCATAGAGGAGGCAATTGGAAATGCAATAGCAAAAATTATGCAGAGAAAACTTGGTGGGACAGCAATCAGAACAGGAAACAAGAGAGGGGTAATGAAGGAACCCAACATGTTGGAGCAGGCCAAGGTAGTGATGAAGCCACAAGTCCAGACCTGATGGAAATCACAACAAAATTAAAAGAAAGTGATAACAAAGAAAACAAGCAGGGCCCAATTACAATCAGAGAAGCAATTTTAGCATGGAGAGACAAGAATCAGGGTAGAGTCAAGGATAAATTCACAGAAGTGGAGCAATGTAATAAGCCTAATGATGTGATAAAGGACATGATTCTTTTCCAAGGCAAACACGAGGTGGAAAAAGAGAAGCAAGTCATAAAAGAAGTGGGAGCTGGACAGTACTTTGTTGAGCTAGCAGAGAAGGATGATGAAGAAAAGGGAGAAGGAAGCAAAGAGTGGGAGAAGGAACTAGCTTTGGAAATCAAGCAGAAGTTGAATATCAAGAGATGCAGAGAAGAAACAGACATACTACTGATCAAAAGCAAGGAAGATGAGGAAGATGGGGAGAAACTAGAGACAGAGATAATCAAGAAGAAAATCAAGCTAGGGGAGTCAACTTCAGGTTCTTCAATGGCTCTTCTAGGATGGCAAACTGAGGTTAGTAATGAAGATGATATGGCTGAGGAGGCGGGCCAATACATGCCCCCCCAAGAACCATGAGTATTATAAGTTGGAACTGTCGTGGCATAGCGGCAACCGCAACAATTTTAGAGTTGTATGATCTGAGTAAAAAGATCAAACCAGTCGTTTTATATATTATGAAAACTAGAGCTAAGAATAGAAAAATTAGGTGGCTTAGAAAGAAATTAGGCTTTGATAACTCCTTTTGTGTAGAACCCCGGGGGCTTTCCGATGGGCTATGTCTCTTTTGGAATAGTAATCTTGAAGTTGATGTGTACTCTTGGGACTATAATTATATTAACACTAAAATAACCGATAAGAAGAATAGGGAAAAATGGGATTGCACCTTTGTTTATGGGAATCCCATTTTTAAATATAGGAAAAAACAATGGCAGAATTTGTCTAACATATGCAGGGAAACATCCAATCCTCACTTGTTCATAGGAGATTTCAACGATGTAATCAGCCAGGAAGAAAAAGAGGGACTTCATCCTAAACCAAGGGAACAAATGAAAGCTTTCAAGGAGTTTCTCGATGTTGTTGGAGCCATGGATTTAGCCTTGAAAGGTGGTAAATTAACTTGGTTTAGCAACCCCAGAAATAGATTCGTTACAAGAGAAAGGATAGATAGAGCATTAGCAACTTGGGAATGGAGGAGGCTATATCATAATGCTACTCTTACTGCGCTGCCAGCTATTAGCTCGGACCACTGCCCTATTCATCTAAGATTAGATTCAAAAGAGAAATATGAGAGGCATTTCAAATATGAAGCATTTTGGGAGGATCATGAGGAGTGTGAGGATGTGATTAAAAGCAGCTGGAGAATCACAAATACTAAAGAAGACAAGTGGCAAAATCTGAAAGATAGGATAACTAATTGCAAGAAGAGATTAGCTAGTTGGAGTAAATACACTTTTAGCAGAGCGGACAATGACATTCTAAGAAAAAAAGAGGACCTGGCCAAGTTACAGCAGCAGAAATTAACTGAAAACATTCAACTCCAAATCAAGGGAAAAAAATGGAAATAGAGCAGCTGTGGAAAATAGAGGAAAAATATTGGGGGCAAAGGTCAAGAGTCAAATGGTTGAAGTGGGGGGACAAGAATACATCATTCTTTCATGCTTCAACGGTGCAGAGGAGAGACTTAAATAGAATTGAGAAATTAAAAGATAAACAAGGGAATTGGATTGTAGGAAGTAATGGCATCATGGCACATATTGAAGAACATTTTGGAGAACTGTTCACCTCAACAACGACAAGGGATGTTCACAAATGTGCAAGCAAGATTTCAAGGAAGGTAACTCAGGAAATAAATGAAGATCTCATGGATAAAGTGACGGAAAAGGAAATCAAGGATGTTGTTTTTAGTTTGGGTAAGCTCAAAGCACCAGGCCCGGATGGTTTGAATGGTTTGTTTTTCCAAAGTCATTGGGAAACAATAAAGGAAGAGGTGTGTGAAGTAGTCAAGGAAGTTTTTGAGAGAAAGCGGATACCAGCAGAATTTGGAGAAACAACGGTAGTTCTAATTCCAAAGACCAAGCAACCTGAAAATTTGGGACAGCTTAGACCAATCAGTTGCTGCAATTTCTTGTATAAAATCGTCACAAAAATAATAACCATGAGGTTGAGAAAGCATTTGAAGAGTCTAATTTCACCCATTCAGAGTGCCTTTGTGGGGGAGTAGGCAGATTCAGGACAACATTTTGATAATCCAAGAAGCTTTTCATATAATAAATAGAAGAGGCAAATCTGCGTCAGAAAAGCTAGCAATTAAACTGGACATGAACAAAGCATATGACCAGATGGAATGAAATTTCTTAAAAGCGACTCTTGAAGCTTTTGGGTTTGATCAGGGATGGATAAGTCTTGTGATGAATTGCGTTCAAAGTGCAAAGTACAGGTTTAAAGTTAATGGCATATTGTCCAGAAGCATCACTCCTTTTAGAGGGTTAAGGCAGGGAGATCCTTTATCTCCTTATCTCTTTATACTAGCAGCAGAAGCCTTCACAGCATTAATGGAGGAAGCCAAGAGGGAGGGGAGGATTTCCGAGGTCAAATTAGCAAGATCAGCACCAGAAATCTCTCATTTATTGTTTACGGATGATTGCATTATTCTAGCGAAAGCAAAGGAAGATGAGATCTATCAAATAATCGCTATTCTAAACGAATACACTGCAGCTTCAGAACAAAGGATCAATCTAGATAAATCTGGAATTGTCTTTGGGCATGCAATTCCTATCCAAACAAGAGTAAATATAGAAGAAATTATGGGAATGTCAGCTTGGGATAATTTGGAGAAATATCTGGGGCTACCAGCACATTAGGGAAGGTCCAAAATGAGGCATTGGCTTGGATAGAAGACATGATGATGGCAAAATTGGAGGGTTGGCGGGAAAAGCTACTAAGTCTTGCAGGCAAAGAGGTGCTCATTAAGGCGGTGGTGCAAGCCATTCCAACATATGCAATGAACATAGTGAAGTTCCCAAAGAGTTTCTGCCAAAGGATAAGCGCGAAGATTGCAAATTTCTGGTGGAAAAATCCAGATACTGGTAATAGAGTTCACTGGAGAAGTTGGGACAGAATTTGCATAAGTAAGCGAGATGGAGGCTTAGGGTTCAGACAAATGAAAAATCAGAACATAGCATATATGGCGAAACAAGCTTGGAGAATCTTAAAAAATCCCGAGGCGTTGTGGGTCAAAATCCCGAAAGCAATATATTATGAAGATTCAAAGTTCTTAGAGGCAAAAGAAAAAGCTGGGGTGTCTTGGGCATGGAGAAGTATACTACAAGGAAGGGACTTTTTGAGAAGAAATGGGAGATGGAGCATTCGAAATGGAGCAAAGGTCAAAATATGGGAAGACAAGTGGATTTTGGGCATGGATAAATCATACACATCAAGAAATAATACAATTGAGAAAGTACAAGATCTGATTATGGAGGGCTAAGGCTGGAGGGAAGACAAAATCATAAACATCTTTCCTTATGAAAGAAGGGAAAGGATCTTGAGAACTCCAATTAGTGTCATAGTCAGAGAGGATTCATTGCAGTGGCCGTTCAGAACTGATGGGGAGTATACGGTGAAGACAGGATACCATGTAGTGAAGGCAGAATCTCAAATTGGGAGTGCAAAGGGGTCTACCTCTCAAAGCCAAAATTCAGAATTGTGGAAGGAAATTTGGGGCTTGAAAGTACCTCATAAGGTTAAGATGTTTCTTTGGAGAGCAGCAAATGACATTTTACCAACAAAGGTTAACCTATACAAGAGGAAGATAATAAAGGAGATGCAATGTCCATTGTGCAATACTGACAATGAAACCACAGAACATGCTTTGCTTCTGTGCCCGTGGACTAGAGCTACATGGTGCACCAAATGAGAAAAATGTCAAGTGCTTTGGCGAATGGTTCTTAGACAGATGCAGAGAGATTCAGAGATAGGGAAAGGAGGAATCAGACAAGATGATAGCGCGATTAGAATTTCTAAGTTGGGAAATTTGGAAAGAAAGGAATCATGCAATATTTCAACACTCGAAAACATCACCAACAACAGTAATAATCAAAGCAGAAAGCATGGAAAGACATTTCACAGAAGCACAACAGCAACTCATTCAGGATTCACAAAATCAAAATAACCATTCCACAAACAGAGTAGCTAGCAGAAAAAAAGTTACCTGGAAGCCACCTCCTAGCAATTGGACAAAAGTAAATGTGGATGCCGCTTTCAATAGAAACTCATCCGTAGGAGCATCCTCAGCCATCTTCAGGGACAACAAAGGCAGAATCCTCACTGGGTTATCATCTAAGTTCTTGACATCATCTCCTCTAGCTGCGGAAGCGGAGACCATGAGATTAACACTAATAGCTGTGAAGAATTTAAACATGGATCATGTGATTATTGAATCAGATAATTCACAGTTAGTGCAAGCAGTGAAGTCAAGAGTTACAATCAGGGAAATTAATTCTATAATGCAAGACATTTTCAAGCTCACCGCGGAGATTTCAAGTTGTGGCTTTACATGGATTCCTAGAGAAGGCAATGAGCTTGCAGATTTGGTTGCAAAATTGGCAGCCTCGGATAATCGTCCATCTAATTGGGTTATCAACCCACCTCCACAATTGGGGGAGATTGTTCGAAAAAAGCTGCTGGAGGGCCAATCTAGTCGCCGGTGGAGATCGATTTTGGTTAGTGGAGGAGATTGGAGGTGTAGCCTCGGATCACCTTTCACTAATTAGTATGACATCCATGTAGGGGCGGGTTCATCTGATTGTAGAGCCTACTTCAAACTCCCTTGAAGGAAATCATTGTCGACAGTTTTATCGTCTCGAATTGGTGGCTAGGAGTTTGGTCTAAAACTGCTCAAACCAATCAACTGTCTTTAAGTTTTGATCTCTTCCTTGGTTCGGATATGCAGGAACGATGTTCTAACCAATCGATTATCCATCACCGGCGGCCTTCGAGCTTCGTTTGACGGCGATGGGGCGGCTAGGTGGGGTATAGTGTTTAGTGACTGAATAAAATTGAATCTCCATCAATGGCGGTCTTCAAGGTTCCTCTGACGGCGACGACGCGGCTAAGATGGGGACGAGGCACTTGGTGATGGAGCGTGGGCAGAGATGTGGGAATTTTTGGTAGTAGCAGTGGCATCGTTCATAGTAGAGAAAGGAGATGTCTTTATGCTCAATGAAATATTGGCAAGTAATAGGCGTCGTTCATGGTAGAAGAAAGGAGATGTGCTTTGCTTGTTGGAACCTTTGAAGGGATGGGACTAGGTAGTTCTTGTCTTAGGTTTGGGTTGGTTTGTTGGGCATAGCCCATGATCAAAAAAAAAAAAAAAGCTTAAGTCTGTTATCATTTAAAAGTCTTTTTTCATATTCTAACTAGACATGTTAAAAAGTCTGTCAAGCCCATAAATCTATCTTAAATCGTATTTTATAAATTATAACTAAATAATAAACTTAGACAATCTAAATCAATATTATATACATTTTGAAATATATACATAATTTATAATAAACCATAATTCATTTATATGTCAATTATTAATCATATATTATAATCATACTTACAACCAAATCATAGGCACATAATTATAAAAAAAAAAATACTACAATCTTGACTTTAGTATTAGCTACATACTCTTAGGTTTTTATTTTTTTTTCTTTTATATTATGAAAGAGTTCCTATGAAAAATTAAATATTTTAAGTATTTTGGGTGCATTATACGGGATAATGAAAAAATTGAAGACAATGTACATCATAGAATTCAAGCAGGTTGGTTAAAATGGCGGGGTGCGTCTGGTTTTATATATGACAAAAAAGTATCTTTAAATTTTAAAGGAAGATTTTATCGCACTGCTATCAGACAAGTTATGCTTTATGGTACAGAGTGTTGGACGGATAAAGGGGAGCACGAACATAAGTTAAGTGTGGCAGAGATGAAGATGTTGCGATCGATAAATGATCATACGCGATTGGATAGAAAAAAGGAACGAAGATATAAGAGAGAGAGTTAGAATAACCTATTATTGAAAAGATGGTAGAATCGCGTCTCAGATGGTCTGAATATGTGGGAAGAAGACCAACAGACCCAGTTAGGAGAATGGACGAGATGGAAGGTGGACATAGGGTGAAAGACAGAGGAAGATCTGAAAATATCATCCATTAGATGGTCGAATGATATTTATATGTAAATGGTTCCTTTATAGACATGATACATGATAAAACTCAACGAGATCGTTTAAACCATGCATGTAGCCGACTCCACAAATTATAGAATAGATCATAATTCATTTGATGATTATATAAGAGAATATATATCCTGCTAGGCTTGAATGCTCAATTATTTTCTAATCCAATTTAATAATAGAATCAAATTGTTTGGATAAATTGGATTATATTAAGGGTTTACACGGTTACACCTGTATCCATTAGTTAGAGTTTTACTTTAAAGTGCTAAAGAACCCAAAGGAAGTAAAGAAAGTACATGTAATCCCTCAAACTTTGAGTAATGAAAAACATATTAGAAAGATTGTACCTTACTTCCTACATTCTATGTTTAGTAATGGTTGTAATCTATTATGGATAAAAAAAGTAGTTAATTACTTAATTAGGATAATGTATGTAACTATGTATAGTTCTATATAAGCACATTCTGAGAATAATATACTTTTCTTTTTATTTTTAGCAAAGCCTTTCTTTTAGAATAAGCTAATTTTAGGTCATAGCCTCATATCATAATCTCTGAATTCTAAGTGAGGCCAGAGCATGAGATTAAGTGATTAACTAATAAATTTGTAGATCCAATATTATTGATCCATCAAGTAAAACAGAGAATTGTACTTGTGATAGGTTAAAATCTCAAGCCTTTATTTGTTAATGATTTATTGGGTTTGTTTGTTTATCTATGTGTTGGTGGTGCAGATAATATATACCATGGTAGATTAACTTAATTAGATGCCTCCAAATTGATAGATTGAGTGCACACATATTTTCGAGATAAAAAATTATAGGTAATCAATATTATTTTAATCAATAAATCAATCGATAAAAATATAATATACGTAAGTATATATTGTTTATAGAACGTTCATAATAAAAATTATTGAAAAATTTATAACTTTTTTATTAAGTTTTTAATCATTTACAATAGAATATTCGAAATCTAAAAAAATAGAATATCTAATTTAAATTATTAACTAAATTTTTATTAGTTACCTAATATTATTTATTTATTATTTTCTCTATATGAAAATTGTTATAGATAGAATTAGATCAAATATGATGAGCTCTCCTCTGGTCCTTTTATATATCTTATTATGTAATATGAACTATATAATGTAAGCTTGTTCTTGTTTTGGTTGATTTATTTATCCCATTAATCAATATCTAATAATAATAAGTAATAGATATTTTATATGATATAGATGTTTCTGTATATAAGCTTTTAAAAGAGAATTTTTTCATTATCTATAAGTCCTACCAATGCTTGCAAAGAGGGTCCCTCATGAGAGGGAAAATGCTTTATATTCTATCAAATATGATGACAATAAAGATAACCTATGACCTCTGTATATAAAAACCTCTATATTTTATAACCTACCTAAATAATAACAAATATGATGATAGTAAAGAAAATAAATACTTTAAATTCTTAGAAAGAAGTTTTAGATTTAATTATTAAAAGTAAAGATACTTTACAGAAGAAAAAAAGGGTATATATAATGCATTTTTTATATTAACATTATATATGAGTTCAACTAAGGATTCTACATCAATCAATTTTGTTAGAATTATTTTTTATCTTAACTTTTAAAATTCTAAACTTTAACTGTACTAACAGTATAGCAGCAGAGAAGAACTTGATAAAAAAAACAAAAGAAATAATAAAGTAAGAGAGCAAGAAAAAAAAGAGGAGGTTGAACTGAATTATACTTTCTTATTATTGATAAAGAACAATGAGATGCAAATTCTATTTATAGACATAAGTCTAACAGAATGTTTAACGGAATATTGAGTTAGTTACATAGTCTAACTACTCTAACAGATTTTTTTATACTTACATCCCCAACAATCTCAATTATGGTGGTTTGAGTTTGAGATCCAACCTGAATTTGGTTCTAAATCTCTCAAAAAGCACATAGTAGCCAATAGAGACTTTGTAAACCAATCAGCAGTTGCTAGAAATGTGAGTGGCAACAATATAATGAGCCATTTAATTACTGTATCTCTTCTAAAATATAAATCTAACTCTAATTCAAAGTGTTTAACTCTATTGTATGAGATTGGATTTGGATAATAATTAAGCTAATATTACTATAAATAGATTATTAAAGTAAGTTAAAGAATATTGAGTTTGTTAGATATTCTAACTACTCTAACAGATACTCCTAAATGTTAAATTGATTAGCAAATCTCAAGTACTTATCTTTGCCTAATTGCTAAGTTTTGGATTAGCAAATTAGAAGATAAGCAAAATTAGAAAATATGATGTAACATAGGTCAAAGGAAAGGGCCAAAAAGTTTTATTTCTATTAAGTTATTATTAACTAGAGGAAACAAATTGTCACAAAAAATACTCGAGGAAACAAATGGATAGGTATCACAAATGCTCTTTGTAAGGCACAAAAAATGTGCTCTTTATAAGGCACAAAAAAAGTGTAAGAGAGGCCAAATGCCTATAAGGAAGTTACTTTCAAAATATGCCTCTTGTGGCCCACATCTACATTTTTATGCTTAGTTTTATGCATGAGCAAAATACCATAATTCAATTTACCATTATACCCTTCTCATCTCAAAGGTTTGACTCACACTATTTTCACATTCCATTTTGTGTGAGATTAAGTGTATACCCAATGGTCATGATTTAATTCAACATTTTAAAATGTATGTAAATAAGAATAAATAAAAAAAATTATGAGGTACTCCATGAGCACATAAAATTTTTTACACTAATATATTATTTAAAAAATAAATTATTAATGAATATTTATAATAAAAAATTTTAGAGTACGTAAATTAATTGAAAAAATAAATATTTTTTATTTACTCTTAAAGCACCTAATAATAACTCTTAAACTAATTAGACCCAAAACATACTTTAAATTACAAATAAAAATTTAATTTTAATTTTAATATATTGACAATAGAAAAAAATTAAAATTTTTAATTTTATAAAAATGCTTTTAAAAAAAAGTAAATATAGAAAAAAAAGGGGTGCACTGTCATATTTGTAACCTCAGCCACGAGGACAACACACATCATCATATCATATATATATATTTATATATCCATATGACACCAAAATTAGCATTATCATTTCCATAACCCTAAATATTCATTCATTCATTAAGAGAGGGAGAGAAGTAACATACATCACCACCACCACCACCCAATACAACACAAACCCCCACCCTACCATCCTACCATACATAATAATAATAAAGAAAAAAAAAAAAAAAACACAGCAACACATTAAGATTATAACACATTACATTGATTGAACCCCAACCCTCCATCCCATAGTACTCTTACTCTATCATCATATATTATATATTATAAAAATATAAATCACATAAGAGATTTAAGAGACCTAGCTTTAACTGGCTTCCTCATCCTCTTCTTGCTCCCAATCTCTTCATCATCATCGTTATCATCCTCCTCTTCTTCATCATCATCAATCTCCACATAATCCAATTCCCCAACATTCACCAAAGAATAACCAACCCCACTTTCTTCCATGACACCATTATTATTAACACTAACAACATTGCTAACATTATTATTATTATTACCACCTTCTTCTTCTTCTTCAGCTTCACCTTGATTCATTATACTAACAATTTTCAGTGATTCTTCCAATGCTCCATTACTATTATTATTATTATTATTATCGATAATGCTGACGTGGCCGTTCTTGCTCTCTTCTTCGCCGCCGTGTCTGCCGCCTCTTCTCCGCCCCCAGAGCGGTCCAAACCCAGAATAATAGTAAAATTCGTAAGGATTACTCGACGCCGGTGGCGGCTTCTTGCTGCTTCCGCCGGCGCCACCACCACCACCGCCACCACGATTCTTATTGGCGCGGCTGCTGCGAGCTCCTCCGTTAACAGAAGCTGCCGCCGGAGCTATCCTCTTGCTGTTGCCAGCTCCGCCGTTGCCGGCAGCAACCTTAGCTCCCTTTCGAACCGTCAATGGCGGCACGTCATCGTGGTGCTGAAGCACCGCCACCTTGTTGTCGTCGTCGATGTCCATCATCGAAGCGACGACGCTGGTAGATTCCGAATCGAGCACAGAGCAGAGAAAGAGAAGAAGAAGAAGATTGAAATAAACGAATAAAGCACGCAAATTTTTGGCATAATCGAAGAAATGCAGTAACCCTAATGTTCATAACACGAACTGAAGTAAACAGAAAAATCAAGAGCGATGACGATAAATTGATAGGTTTACCTTTGAAGAGGTTCAATGGAATCTGCAGCATTTGCAGAAGCGTTAATGGTGGTGGAGAAGAATGTGTTGTTGTTATTGTTGTGGCATTCGAACTGGGAAGAGAAAAATAGTGAGAAATGAGGGGAACCGAAACCCAATAACCTAATTGGGTGTTTGAATTGAAAGGGAACGATTTGACGTGGAAAATTTGTGTGTTTGTGATGAAGAACCCTAAATGAGGTAAAGTTGAATAATAATGAATAATGAATAATAAGAAGAAACCCAAAATAATAAAAACCCTAAAAAATGAAACTTTTTATTATTATTATTATTGTTGTGTGGGTAGATCTGAGAATAGAGAAGGAAGTAAGTAACCTGGTGGATGGAATCAGAGTCAAAGGGGATCACATCCCATGGAGACTGGTTCAGCTGGCACACGTGGGTCTGATGAAATGAGAATGAAGAACAATAAGAGCCTGTTCCTCCTTCTGAGGAAGATGAGCTTAGTAACTCTAAAGATGAGAGCTTCGCGTTCTTGCGGATCCTCATGATGTGGAAGAAGAAGAAGAAGAAGTAGCAGAAGCAGCCGCAGAAAATGGTGTGTGAAGAAGAGAAAGAAAGAAAGAAAGGTTTCAGATTTTTTGTTTGGTTTGTGAATAATGAAAGGAACGAAATCGAATAGGAAGAGAACGAATGAAGGAATGGGAATTTATATTTTCATTTATGTATTTATTTTAGTATTTAATATTTATATTTATTTATGTATGTATGTAGGTCACTTTTTTGGTATTGTTGTTTTGTGCTGTGTTGTGTTGCTGCTACCTCAAACTTAGAGAGAGAATTAGTGAGTGAGTTAAAGAGGGGCCTCTTTTTTTGGTGTTTGGTTCTTTATCTGTTTATTTTGGGGTTTTTTTTCTTCTATTGATTTTACAGATCTCACCCTCATTCTCTTTCTCTTTCTCTCTCTATCTTGATATCTCACACTATTTCATAGACTAATTAATAATAAGAAAAAAATATTTGAGAAGAGGGTAATTAATGTTGAAATGTGTACATTGTATCAAGTGAACTCTATTATATTCATTTCATATTGGTTAGATATATTTTTTTTATTTTGTTAAAAAAATAAATTCAAATTGTATTAGGTGATTAGACATTTGCTTTTTTAACTTTTCGTCTTTTAAATATAATTTAAGTTGAATTATATTTAAGGTGAATTATAATATATATATATATATATATATATATTTTTTAAATATTAGAGATCTAGTCAATTGATAGAAAATTCAACACTTTCATCTTATTCTTTAATATTAATATACGTGGATTCTATAAATTTAAAATATAGTATTTATAGATAGATATTCTGTACTGTATTTGATGATTTAATTAATAAGAAGAATATTTTTATTTTGTTAAAAAAAATTTTCCTTTGTGTTATGATATTTTTTTCTTTTTGCATATTGTGTCTTTGATTTCATGTGTATGTATTTGGGTTTGGGATTTTTGGGGGTGTTGTACTTGTATGTTACTTAGGTTAAGTGTGTATTTTACAGTTAACACCAAAAAAAAAAAGTGTGTATTTTACAGTCATTTGGAGAAAAAAATGGGTACGGCTGCGTTTGCACCATTTTGCTTCAAAAGGAACCACGTCACCCTCTTATTACTTTGGTTGGTTGTCCAAACCAAAAGCACACAATTTTTTATTTTTATTTTTATTTTTCATTTAAAATTAAAAAGGAAACTATAGTAGGGGAATGATCATGTCAGGACAAGACCACAGTGAAACCTTGTGTATCCCAAAGCACCCCCACTATTCCTAACTTGATTCAAGATCAACCTAGAACTAACTATAGTAGTAGAGGGAAAAATAATAATTAAAAAGACTGTGTTATTTGTACTTGTAAAATGATTTTTTTTTTTTTGTAAATTTTGTATTTGAGGTTTAATTGATTATTTTTTTCCCTTTTTCTCTTTTTGTCTTTCTTCTTTTTATAATATGTGTTGGATATTTAAAAGAAGTTTAAACAACAACAATTATTTGTACTATTATGTCTTGGATATAAAATTAAGAATAAAGTATAAAAGTTATAATGTTATATATATAAGTCTTATATTTAATCTAATAATAAAAAGTTGGTAACACTCCAATTAATAGCAAAATTTTAGTGAAAAATGAATATTATTTTTTTTAGGATGAAAAAAGTTCACTGAAAAAATGTCATGTGTAATACATACTTTTTTTTAAACTTAGTACAAATCTTTAATATTCACTCCATTTTACTCCTTGTCAAAGAATTTTTCTAAAAAAAACATATATGAATTTAGCATATAAAATAAAATAATTATAAAATATTTAAATTAGGTCAAATCACTTCTGATTAGTGATTACTGTTTAATGGTTGGTAGCCACATGATGGAAAATAATGAGTTAAGCTTGGTGGGACGGTGTTCAACGAAAAAGAATACAAATATCATTACTTCAATACTTGTCAAAATTTACTTATCACAATGGCATAAAATAAAATGTAAATTTTATTATTAGTGTTAAAAATGTTAAGTGGATATTACTTAATCGACTTTTTTCTCATTTTTTTTTTTAAAAAAGCCTTCTCCTATTTAAGGTATGGATGAACTTGTTTATGGAAGTCTAATATATATGCACAGCAAATCTAATACTTTCTTTGTCACCAAAAAAAAAATCTAATACTTTATTCATCTTTTGCATATATTTTCCTTGATTTTTTTATTTACAAGAAAATATTCAACACAAATCTAAATTAATATAGATATAAAATATTTTCTTATAATATGAATATAAAATATTTTACTATTTACATTTCATAAAATTAAAATAAAATATAAATATAGATTCACATATTTTTTTTAATAAAACATGCATCTTTATCATTTATATTCTTTTGTTTGTCCCTGTTCAGTTACTAGTAAAGCGTCACAACCGGCGGCGCGTGAGAGCAACGTGGTGGATGTAAGACTGGCCAACTATACGATGATGGCCCACAGAAACGGAAAAAAAATATGGAAAATCGATGGACCATTTTGTAATTGTGATGGGGCCCCGTATGGCCATAAACAAGCCCAAAATTCATGAACGGTTGTAATTGTGCACAATGAAGTTGTGACAAAGGTTTGTCCAAAAAAAAAAAAAAGTTGTGACAAAGGGTGGCTGAGGTAATTGAATTATATTTATTCATAATGTATTTTAGTCTAATATAATAAAATAATAAATTTCTATCATTAATCATTTTTTAATAAATGTTTTTTTATTTAATGTGATTTGACTTTCTTTTTGTTAGTTTTGAATGATATAGAAGGAAGAGGACACTGAAATGTCCTTTCTATGAAGGCGAAAATGAAAATAAACTATTTTGAGGAGTAAATTTTTTTTAAAAAAAAAAAATTGAAATTCTTTCTCACTAATTATCCAAATGCATTATTTTACCATAAAGTAATTATAAATACTCCTGTAGATTACATCCCCTTCTTGAAATTACAGTCCCTTTGTTAAGGACTTTTGTAAATGCATCTATATTATCTTTAATGAAAAATAAAACTTCAAAATTTTAATAAAAAGTCATCTTAACAATTATATTCTTATGAATTTGAATAGAAAGATTGAAATGGAAGAAGGGTTATATATATTGAAAGTGACACATTGAGGAGGGTTTACAAGCATGCAAGAAGAGCCTTGTTTGGAAGCTCATAACAGAGGAGAAAAGCAGAGGAATTTAGGGTTTTGGAGATTAAAAAAAACCTAAGATTTCTTTTTTACTTCACAAGCTAAGATATCATTAGTTGCCTGAATTTCTGTAAGAATGTTGCATTAGTTTTTTTTTGGTAATTCTCTATTAGCCAGATCAGATAAGTCATAATTCTAATGGTGCAACCATGTTTCATGGATTCAGCTAATTCCTAGCATTTATTAGATGTCATAATCAAGTTGTAAACTTGATTTATCACTAGATATGTTAGGCAAAGATGATTATATTGTGGTATGTGACCAGTGACAAAAATTTGATTTTTCATTGTAAGGAATTATATTTTAATAGGTGATCATCTCAGGCTTTTTTTCTTAAATTTACATTTTTACAAGGTAATGTATTATTTTTGTCTTTAATGTTTAGATAAATTCTAAAATTTGATGTTCCAAACGTTCTGAAATCGTACAATCTTGTCCCACCGTTAAGAAATTCTAAAAATCACTAAAAAAAAATATACATGTAAATGTTAGTTTACAACATCAAAATATTATAAGTGACATGTCTATTTTATTCGTACCTATTATTATTTTTCACAGTTTATTAACATAACACAAATACAAAAAGAAGAAAAGTACATAATACTTCTTCTTCCTCACTCAAATCTTATCATTTTTTAGTTGTTCAAGTATGATTGTCATAAAGATTACATCTAAAAAATTGTTGGTTAATGAATTTTGCATTTGAAAGAATAAATTTTGAGGATTTATTCTAATAGAATTGATGGTGGACAAAACTAATACGATTTTAAAACGTTAGGAATATCTTTAGAATAGACTCTAAATATTAAAGACAAAAATAATGCTTTATCTTTTTTTATTTTTGTTTGAATGAACTAGTAAATTGACTACTCTATTAACCCAATTTTAATTAGTAACTTTTCATGTTATTTAATTATAAGCATTAAGAATTAAAATAAATATGGAATTTTAATTAATATGACACGGCCTAATAAAGTCAGAAAAGTATTACGGACTATCATTACAGCACATAAAGATATCTAACTGAGAATAACATTTTTTTTTTGTTGAGAATAGGGGTTTAAAGACCAAAAACAAAAAATTAGAGATAACCTCTTAACCTAAAACAGTCAACACTATCTAAAAACATGGAATGAGAAATATGAGGAGGGAGACCATCAGATTAACATTTAGAGCTTGAACTACTACGATCAAAAGGTCCAGTTACAAGGCTTCACGAGCTCACGCCCCAAAGGCCCACATGAGGAGTATCTTAGGATCATAACTAAAGAGATCACAACCTCATTAAAACAGCATATTCAAATTTTAAGACAATATAAGAAAAAACCCCAATAATGAACATATTAGAGCCTGAATTAATACATCATTCATCTCTTTAACCTCCTCTTACTTGAGTGTTCAAATATTTTTGTATGTACCATTTCTAATATATATATACTAACCAGAAAATTCGAATAGTGACAACTACAAAGAATTTTAGAGTCAGATTTCTTATCATCTTTGTCACCCTGAAAGGTACATATAGTACAAAAATTAATATAAAATAAGAAAACTTTTTAATTCTAACAATATTCAAAAGCAAAGTTGGTTGTGCAAATATGTAACTTGAATATCAAAATTATACATGTTCATTAATGAATAAGACCAGAGTAAATAGAAATAGGTATCTCTTTATCGTGTGGAAATGGCAAAGTAACATTGAGTACATAAACAAAGTGATGTCTTTGCTGCAAGTGGGAGTGTCTTGCAAGCGCATATATATATATATATATATTGCGCATTTATTTAAGTAGTGATGTTATATAATATATATATGATGTGATAATAGGGGTTTAATTTTAATGTATCGACGGTGTAAAAGTTTACACAGTTATTCAATCAAATTTATTTATTTATATGACTTTAAAAATAATGAATTTTAAAAATTAATTATGTAATAACACCTAATTGAATATAAGTGTAAAACTCTTTTACACCGATCGTGTATAGAAATTAAATTCATGATAGTAAACATATTTTAAGCAGGCAATGTCATTAAATAAAAATCCAATTGCCATTTCGGCGGTAACCTCATCTGATCATATAATTGATCAACACTTCGAAATCAACAACTATTCCTAATTCCTAATTAATGCTCACGTTAAGTCGTTAATTTCTATTAAAAGATTATGGACCGGTCAATTTGTTATTAGTGTCGAAAAAACTAAAACCTTAGAGCATCTTCAATAGGATTTTTTTGGATATCAAATTTTATTGAAATGATAAATGAACTGAGTTGATATTGAATCATGTATTGGAAGGAATAGAAAAAAGTGATATCGGTATCACTTTTAGTGATACCATATCACTTTAAATGAATGTCAATTAGAATGTGCCATGCGTAGAAAAGATTAAATGCAAGTTCATTAAATAGTATGTTATGGGATTCGAATTGATATTAAATTAAAACGAACCATTAAAGTAATAAATTTCATATTTATCTCAAATCATATATGCTCTCATAAATACTTACGTGGCATCTTGTGAGACCCAAAATAATTTTAAAATTAATACTAGCATTGGAGATGCTCTTATTAAGGAAAAAAAAATCTGAAGTGAATTAGATAACTTAATAATGTGTCAATGCTAAGTGCCACAAATTTTAACTACTTTGTTAATAGAGGTATTTGATTTTTTATTATTTTGTTTGATCAAATTATTTTTTCATACCAAATTGAAGACTATTTCGATATAAAATAAAAATTTATTTTGATACTATATTTATATTATTTAACACTGAAACAATCTTCTATTTAATATAAAAATAAATTATTTTTTGACAAAAAAATAAATTATTTAGATGAATTTGGTTGAGCAAAAGATGCATACGTATCATTACCATTTTATTTTCTAAGATCAATTAGTTTTATACAATTTTTTCTTTCATCTCTATGCACTACCAAAAAATCGTACAGAATATGGAACAAGGTTATATTTTTATGTTAAAATTTTGTTTTTGTTTTTGTTTTTTTGGTTTTCCTAGCTTGGAACAGTCTTTGCACACACGCATGTTTCCATATGAACATATTACATATGTACCATCACATTAACACGTTTTATAAATAAATAAGAGGAAAAACATTAAAGTTAATTACTATCCTGAAATCATATCACTACCTCCTAAAAACATTAAAAAAAAAAAAAGGAAGAATGGGGCTATTGTTTCAAATTAAGAATGAGTTCTTAGAATGAATCATGAAGTGATAATATATAATTATTTAATTATTTCAAGCAATATATTCCTTTGCAATATGTCAAAAGGTAAATCTTAATATACATATTCAATGAATGACCTCTCCCCTTAGAAAACATACATTTCCCAATCATTGAAGAGAGCACAATTATTTATATTTTTTCTTTATTCAATTCAATAAACAAATCTTGTTTCATCAATAATTTAGATCCTCCATTATTAACTATATGTATAGTCATACATACACACAACTTTTCCTCCGCAATGTAATAATTTAACTAAAATGAGATTTTATCTTCACAAAATTTAACGGTATAAACACTTTGTTTAGTGTTTATGGTTATTAAGAAATAATCATGTAACTTACTACTAACAAAAAATATTATTTAATTATGGTAACATTTGTGACTAGATTACAAGCATTAGACATAAGAAAGTATATTATATTGTTGATATATCATATATGCTTCTGTAAAAATAAAGGTGCCGGAAAAGTTTCCATTTTTTCCTCCTTTATTTTTTGTTTGGTTATATACATACACTTTATGATTCCATTAGCCCCACCACCCACCAGGACAGAGAAACTAATTAAATTAAGAAAATAAAATAAAATTTCCTTTTATGACACAAAATTTCACTACTAAAATTTAGCTGTAAAACTAATATATAGTAATATAATAATAAAGTTATTTATTTCCAAATAAATCGGTGAAACATACCTTATTTCATTAACTTTATTAACAAATTAAGTGCTATCATTAGTCATACTTGTACTCTTAAAAATAGCCAATTCCCCTTGCCTAAATATTGTCGAATTTCTTTTATCAAATAGATATTAATTTTTAAATTTTTTTAACAAATTACATATCAAATTTAACGCATCATCTACCATAAAATAATTAGGTTAATACCTAGTTAACTGTACATTAACCTAATTAGATAATATTTTAGTAAAAAAATATATACGTTAAATTATCTTATTCTCAAATGTGAAATTCAGTTACCTCTTATAAGTTCTAACTAGGTATATGTTTCCACATCTCAAATAATTGAGATTAATTAATAAATACCACAATAATTAAGCAAAGAAGTTTAGTTATCCGATACCTAAAGTAATGAACCGTAGGGTAAAAAAATCGTAAAAAAGTGAAAAAAAAAAACTTAAGCTTATCATTTCCTAATATTATTGTAATAATAAGAACTCCAATAATCCAGTATATATATATATATATATATATATATATATATATATATATATATATAA
>JASCZI010271865.1:192555-212532 GCA_036250425.1 Stylosanthes scabra
ATAATTAATTAATTATCCTCATCAGCTCAATAATGCAATATTGCAATATAACTTCCTCTTTTTTTTTTTTCTTTTTTTGTTTTTGGTATTCACAAAAAAACAAGTATATGGAAAAATCAATGGTGGACACTGGATAGAGAAAAAGAAACCTAAAGTAGTGTAAGTGAAGTGAAAGAGGTGTGTTTTGTGTGTGAGTTCTATATTATTATTTAGATTTAGATTTAGATTTAGAGAGAAGAAGTGTAATCTACGTAGAACTCACTAACACCAGAAGCAGCCCACAACCGTTGATTATACAGATCAACCATTTCATCAGGAACGAACGACGTCCTACAAAGCGGACACGTCTTCTGATCGTGATCAATCCAACGGTCCACACACTCCCTGTGGAACACGTGCTTGCAGTTTCGCAACCACCGGATCTCGTCCTCCATAACTAATTCTGTTAGGCAAACCGCGCAGCTGCCAGTACTAGTTAGTTGAGCCGATGCTGCTGCCACGTCATCATCGCTGTTAGTTACGAGGATTTCTCGGAACGTTACCACGGGGAGGAACTCGCGGATGAGGATGGCGGAGAGGGTTCGGGTGGGATCGGAGGAGACAAGGTGGTTGTGGTGGTGGTTGGTGATGGTGGTGGTGTCGGTGGTGGTGTCGATGAGGAGTTCGGAGAGTCCGAGGAGGCGGAAGAGGTGGAAGATGAGGTTGCGGAGGAGGCCGAGGAAGGTGAGTAAGCGGAGGAAGAGATGAGGGAAGAAAACCTCCGTGTAACCAACGGGGAAACCCATGGGAGGGTGTTTTTGTAATTTTGGGTGTTTGGTTTAGGAGAGAGAAAGTGGTATGTGTGTGTGAGAGTGAGAAGGTTCTGACGGGGAGAGAGAGGGAGGGCTTTATAGTGTGGGAAGAAGAGGAGATTGGGATTGGGTTACTAAGCTGTTATGTGCCAAGTGGTGAAGGTCCAACTCCCACAGCCTTTGGCGGCAAATACGCCATGTAGCAACACAGAAAAATATGAATATTACTATAAAAATTTATATTTTTTTTTACTAATATTTATATTTTTCGTGTTACCACATATTTGTATAGGTATATATAATAATAACATCTAATATTATCCTAATTCTAAAACTATTTTTAAAATTTTTTATTAATTTTTTAACATTTATTTTATATTTTAAAATTGTTTCTTTAGATTAAAATTAATTTTAACAATAAAATTATCTCTTAAATTATATTAGCATCACCACTATGGTTTTCCTTTTTTTTAATAATCATCATTAACAATACCATAAATTTTTGAATAAATATAGAAAATTAAAATTTTAAGTTATGATTTAATAAAATTAATGTTGTTAAATCTAAAAGATTTTATTTTGGCATAATTATTATTGTTAGTTATTATATAAAGAAAAATAATAATGGTAGGAATGATACAATTCGAGAGTAATTTTGTTTTTTATAAAATTATAAATAGAAAAGACAATGTTAAAATAAAAAATAAAAATTAGAGATGATTTTAAACACAAAAAAAATAGAAATGATTTTAATTTTTTGCTAAAATCACAAGTTCATAAATAGTCCTTAATTTTTTTATCTTAAATTAGTATTAAATTATTGTATGGATGAAGCTAAACTTACCTACCAAATTAGTGGCAACATATAATTACTTGAGATAATCTAGATGAATTGTATCTCACGTGTCACCCAATTTATTTATTTATATTCTAAGTAGTAAGTATATAATCCAAAGATTTCATTATAAGAGAAGTGCATCACACCCGTGCAATAAGATAGAGGGTATGGATTGAAATTGGGTTTATTAATTTACAAGGCTGCGCTTGCATTTATTCTCATTCACAAAATTAAAGTCCTAACAACTAAAAGGTTTGAAGAAGGATAAATTCTTGTATAGTTTAAGGGTTTAAATATTGGTGTGATAGAGATAGACACCCAAAAAAAATATATTGGTGATAGAGATTAAAAATTTAAATTAAATCGTGATGATTATTTTAATTCACAATATTCAAAATTATATAAATAATTTAATATATAGTTTAGTCTATAAATTTAATTTATAGAGTATACATTAATTAAATATGGTAAGATGAATATGAAAGAAGAAAAAAATTCTCTTTGAAGAAGTGACACGTGCTTTTAATATATAGTGGGTTCCTAATCATCATCTTGATTTGTCTTATAATTTAATTAGCCATCATAATCTTATATAGATTCATATTTGACTTTTATACAAACGGGCAAGAAGATAATTAACAAATAAAATTAAATAAAAGGGACACCAACGCAAGTTAGTATAAATCAATTTTTCCTATGCTCTTTAACTATCTATTTTAAGTTCGATTCTTTCTAACATTGAGAGCAATTTCGTAGATAAAATCTAATTGTAGATAATTTAACGTCTCTAGTTAATAATTAACAATTAGCATCTTGATCTTTTTTATGAAAAAAAACCAAGAGTGTCTACTACTCCTTAGTAATTAACAATTAGCATCTTAATCTTTTTTATGGAAAAAACCAAGAGTAGTGTCTACTACTCCAATAATCCAACCTAGCTACCAGATATATATTGATATTGATAATTAACATCTTAGTTACTAAAGTTCTAACTTACATATAATAGAGGCAATGCTATATAGTTTAATTAATAAAATGATCAGATAGGACATTCTCTTAATTATTAATTAGTACAGTTGAATAGCTAAAGATTAATTTAATTAGCTAATAATAATTATGTTTGCTTTGATTCTGCTATGTGTTGGCCAGTAGGAGTATATAATACTGTAAATCTACGAAACTGAAAAGTGAAAACACATAAACATTATTGTACTGAAAACAAGGAGTAAAGGTGCACATTGATAATGGATATGTTCATTTATATAATAAGCGTCTCGGCTAATCAATTTTTGACATCTTGCATCACTCATTATATAATATATATACTACCAATGAAGCTAGGGTCATTTTAATATTGTCTTTGAGACAAAAAAAAGTTTCTGTTTCAAAGAAAAAAAATATTTTCTATATTTTTTAACACAATATAAAAACAAAAATGATACTATATATATATACTACTCCTATTTTAACTAATTTATTTGATTCTATTTTGAGTAAAGTGAAACAAGCTTGCTAGTTGAACTTCAATATATACTACTTGTCCTTACTTTTAACTTATTAATTACTAATTTTAATTTCCACAATACTATATTTAATAAGTTTCTAGTTAATAATAAGATGCATTTGAATAATTTGCAGGAAATTGGTTAGACGTTTACTGATGACTAATTGAATATTTAAAATTCTACTTTGGGACTTTGAGTATCCTTTTTCCTATATGTGTTTTATTTTTTTAAATTTCATTTGCTATTGTGCGATTATATTTTAGACAATATAATATTATATTTCTCTTCCAATTTTTCCCATTTAAGATTTATTTTTATGTTGAGTCATTTTCACTATTTTAGAAGGACACAAAACTAGAAATTAATGCCTCCAACTGTCTAAGCCTAATTTCTACTATGGAGTTAACTGTTTTAGTGTTGATAATAATGATGCCTTTTCTAATCATCCTCGTTGTCATATTATAGAGAGAAACGACAAATTTTAATAATATATGAAAAGAAAGATCATATTATGGAATTATTGTAGAGTTAATCCATTAATTTAATTAATAGTTTGCTAAATACCTTAGCTTATAAATTTCAATATAGTTCTTAATTAATAACTTATAAATTGTTTTTATTTATAACAAAAAATTTATTCGTTTTTTCAATTAAATTCTCATAAGTATATATCTATGAATATTTTTTTTAAAAAGTAGGCAAAGAACTAATTATAAAAAAAATAATTTAAGTATAAAAATTGACTCACAATTTTTTTTTGTTGTCTAAAATATGCTTTGGGTGGGACAATTTTTTAAAATATAGGAACCTATTTATAAAATTGTTGAAATTATAAGGACATCCGAATTAAATAAATATGTTGAAGAAACATGGATAATTAAGTTTCCTTATTAATTAAATTTCAATAATAATTTTGGGTAGCATAATTAGTATTCATATATAAATATAGAAATAAAAAATATATAAATTTATTTAATAACATAAGAATAAATTGAAATAAAAACATAAGCTTTCAATAATAAAAAACATTATTGTATTTTTTGTACTTTAATTTTTATAAATAGCAAACGGATAGGAATCTTAATTATTATTGTCCATACTTCATATGTCCTTATATACCTTGAATAATAATAATAATAATACAACAATGTTAGGTGATGAACAAAAAATCAATCAATATCAACCAATAATTTATATTAGATGTTTTATTTTTTTAAGTTTTGGATGCTTTATTTATATATTTCGGATGTTTTATTTTTTTGTTGATTGTTGGTTGCTTTAGGTTTCAAATATTATATTTTTTTTTTATTGTGAACGTTCTATAAATAATAATTACTAATATTCTATTTTTTATTGACTGATTTATTGGTTAAAAAAATATTACTTATATATACTTTTCGATAATAATAATAATATACAAAGGAAAAACTCTTGATTCTTCCTAGTTCCTATCAAGAACTTTGCAATAACCCCCAATAGAAAAATCTCGAAACTAAACTAAGCTCTCCCTTATGGTAACTTTTTAATCTCTCACATTAAAAAATGTCCCCTCATTCACCTAGTCTTTTCACTCACCAAACTTGTTGATCCAGTCCCATGAATAATTGTTAACTTTAAATAAATGCCCATGGTTTGTGTCATGAAAATGTTTCACTTTAGCATGAAGTGGTGGGGGGTTAAAACCACCCAAGGCATGCATAACATGGGTTATTTCAATTAGAGAAAAATATTCACAAAATAAAGGGGACAGAATTTCCATGCAGATTTAGTTTTGATGACATTGAAACAATGAAACTTGGCCTACCTACTTTCATGAAATGTCCTCTAAATTATTGCCATTAACACTGTAGTCAATACCAATAATATTTAACTAGCTATTCAAATAATCCCAGTTATAACTTTGATAGTAAGTAGTATAAAATAACTTTTTTCTCTTATAAAATCGTTTTTAGAGTTTAGTTAATTTATTTAATTTTAGAGTAATGTTAAGTTAGCAATAAAAATTCAATCAATAATTTAAATTGAAAATTTTATTTCTTTAGATTTAAGATGTTCTGTTTCTAAAGAATTATCAATAGAGTTATATATGTGTATTTAATTTTCAGAAGTTCTTAATTATGTGATATAAGACGTTCTATTTTTAACATTTTGGATGTTTTCCTAATTTATTACTAATTTATTAGTTAGAAAAATATTGGTTACCTATAATTTTTCTTAATTTTAATATTATATTAAAGCATATATATCTTTTATTTTAGCATGAGTTGTGCAAAGAATTTAACACAATTACCCATGTACTTATTTTATATGAATTTTTAAGTAGTAAATTTAATAGTTAATTACTTTTGTTAATGAAATAATTAATACATAGAAATTTAATTTTAATGCACTGTCAATATAAAAATGTTTTATATGTGCATCCAATTACATAATGTTATATTAACAAAAATAACTTCTATTTTTAATTATCCCGTGATTGGTCATAAAAAAAAGAATAGATATAATTACACGATGACTTTGTAAAATATTTTACATTATCAGTATATTAAAATTAAACTTACTATATAATTTCTGTATAAAGTTTTTTTTTTCAATAACAATATATGGAAATTAAATATTTTAGCGTAACATATTTGTCTTTTATCTTTTACATTTTTCTTGTTAACCTAATTTCAATTTTAGCTCTTTTTGGGTCTTTTCTTGTTAACCTATATAAGCACTACAAAAGATGATGGAGATGATGAAATAGAAAGAGTGGGGTCTATTAATTGAACAAAGGTGCAAGTTCATGACCGTGAGGAGCATGGTGGAGAAGACAAAGGGAATATGAAGAGACCCATTCATTCACAAAGAAAATGAAATAGAGAAGAGAGAGACATAGACAACATAATATGGACCGTCGGTGATGCTAACCCTCGCCAACCAGCATTCCATCATGCTTGACCATGCAATATGCATCACCCTTTCATTGAAAAACAAAATAAATAAATCAATAGTAGGGTAAAAATAAAAATCATAATCTAATGAAAAATTCAGGTTAATATATATTTGAAATTCTCATCACTTATAATTGATTTGGTTCTTCAAAAATTGACTTCAAATTAAAATTAATCTTTGAAAAGATATCAATATGGATCAATTCAATCTTTCCACTAATTTCATGTGCTAAGGATGATATATTAATAATGGTTATGTGTGAGGTGAAAATTTTCACGCAGATCACCGTTTTTGCCAGCTCCATGTCGTTTTATGAATAATGTTTAAATTGAGTTGAAATAATGAATATTTTAAAATAGGAGTTAAAAATTTTTTTTTCATCAAATACTTCTTGGAACAATGTCATCTTAATCTAATTTGAGTGTCAATTATAAAATGACATTATTTTGAATATTCATTGTGGCAGTCATCTATTTATATCGTCATGATATTAATGTTTGAGTGATAAAAATGATCTTACTACTAAAATGATATACATTTATAAATTTGAAGAACTAAAAAAAAATTAAAATAAATTAAAGGATATTTTTTTTATAAAAAAAGTTAAAATTGAGAATTAACTCTCCAAGTAATTAAGAAATGATGTAAGTTGTCAGCACACCATACTTCATGGTTGGAGGTGCACTCATATAATCCAAGAAGAATGTAGATTTAAATATTTAATTAGTCATATACTGATAATAAAAAACTGTTGAAGCTTGATTGGAATTTCAAAATTTTGGGCGTGCCTGGCCAAGCCAAGACATTAATGACCCAAGTGTCACCACCAATCATTGTGTGGAAAAGCATTATGGGTAGTAAATTAATTAATATAAGGGATAGGTACATAAATTCACTATTCAACCATTATAACATGTTGTATGTTAATCATACTAATTATTTTAAGTCTTGAAAATTATTATTTAGTGGCATCGATCAATGTCATTAAGATATGGTATCATTCATCAGATACTTTGCAAATTAATTAAATATAGTTTCAATAATATTTAGATTATTTTATAGAATAGTAATATTTATATTTTTAACTAATAGATAAAGACTTCTATCCTCTCCTCGAATTTGGAAAAGAGTATGGTTAATTATGTCTTTCTTCACAATAATTAAATTAGCTTTTTTGGTAGATATAATTATGCTTCCATAGTAAATTACAATAATAATAATTAGAATTAGGGTGGCTCCATAATAAAAGAATGCCATGTTTCATGAAAAAATATAAAATACTTAAATAAATAAACCTTTTACATGAAGAATAATAATATATATAACCTTAAAATATTCTCTCATCTTAGTTATACTTTTCTCTCTTTTTTTTCTAATGTTCTGTTAGAATTTTCTCTTATTTATTTGTAGTATTCAGAAAATATTACAGAATGAGTGAAGATTTGTGTTGAATAGGCTTATTAGAAGACTTTTTATCGATTAATCTATTGTATCTCGGACAATGGAGGCTGATTTCAAGATAATTTTGAGTCATAATAATGATTTTTTTGTAATGCTCTTCATTCACATGAGAGTATTTTGCAGGAATTGTTAGGATTTGGAGAGACCCCTAACTTCCCATAAATTGAAAGGATCTGTATATCCTACTCTCCCGAAAATGGTTTTATCTGTGAAACCAACAATCAATCTCGAATGGTGGAATTTAAATTGAGATACTGTGGTTTCTATATAATCTTACGGGTACTATGGTCTACGGAAAAAATATCCACGACTATCTCCCAGTGCGCCAACATATCTTCGAAGTCGCATCTTCTCCAAATAATTTTTGCCTCAGTTGAGATCAACCTTGAGTTTCAAAAATATCAACTTTTTTTGTTTATTTTAGTATATTTTTCTCTAAGTTTATTTGATGTTTACATCTTAAATTTTTGGAGATCCCACTTTCTCTTGCTTTTAGTTGTCCAAGTTTGATCCAACTCATATGTATTCATTTTTTCTATTCAATGAAATGAAATACAACTGCCTTTGATAAAAAAAAATTCATTTAACTTACATCCATTATTTATTTATTCTTTTTTAAAAAGATATATGTATTCCGAAAATTACGTATGGATAAAATTCCCAATTGAAAGTAGTAGAAAACTAACTACTAGGATCAATGTATATAGCCGGTTCATCCTCCTCTTTTTACATAAATTAACATGATTTTTAAACAATTATCATTTAAATTGATTGAATTGACAAGTTATTTGTTTTAGGTCCTTGGTGTTGCTTATTGAAATCAAATAAAGTATAGATGTGTGAGGTTGGATTTTCAGCAATAAATAAATACATAGTGCTGCATATGTTCCAAAGTGAGAGGGGGAGGGAGAAACAAGAATATTTGTTCACAAATAAAGGAGAATATTATATGTTGGTGAACCACATAAATGAAAATGATGTAGAGTTGATGTGCTACAAAGTGCCCAATTTAATGCATGGAACATAAATACTATTCATTTATATAGAATAAGTTAAATATATACGGTAATAAATTCGGCTAATAATAACGGCGGTTAAATAAATCGTCGCTAAATGGACAATATTAACAGTTTTTATTAATAATGTATTATACATTATTAGCATAAAAATATTTTTTAGGTATTATTATATCAATAAAAATATACTTATTTTATTATTACTATTATTATTTTCTCAAAAGTTGAATATTTTAATATCACAATTGTATAATAAAACTAGAATTATTTTATTATTATAACATTATCGGTATTGGATTCGAGTTTTATTTAAGATATCAAAAAATAATAAAAAAATTGAATAATAAAAAACTCTTTGGAATGAATAAAAATTAACATTAAAAAATTGAGTAGGATTTGAGAATTTTTTTTATTTCGTTCTAATTTTCTGTGGATTATATCTAGAATAATCATGCATGTTATTAATTTTTTTAAACGTATTATAATTTAGTGATTTTTTTTTGTAGACGTTTTCCTCAATGTATTACCTAAAAGGATAAGATCCTCACAGTTAGATTAAGAGACAAGAAATCAACAATCCAAGAAAAATGCATCCCTAATGTGGAACTAAATTGGGAAGCTTTTAAGATAAAGCTAAGTCATGATTTGAAAGTAGGGTTGTGTTTTCTCTCTTTAATATTATGTCATATATATGAGATTTTATTACAAAGGGACTAATGCTAGATTAACATAAATGAAATATTGAAAGGGATAGTCACCAAAAAAAAATATATTGAAAGGGATGTAGATTAAGAAATTAAAAGAAAAGAGACCCAATAATTCATGAACAATATAAGTTTGATCTATGTCCCCCATTCTCACTTACCATCAAGCATGCACACACCACATGATCAATAGTATTATAATCTTATCTTTTCTATAAGAATAGTGACCTTCTTTATTTAACTTGTATTTGACCGTTGATTTGGATCTTATTATAAAAACCTTATGTGGTTGTCCTCATCATATCATAATCAGCTAAATTAGTACCCTTTTGTTTTCTTTTTTATTTATCATTGCTTTTTTCAATGTGTGGTTTTCTATGTGGACATGCTTATTTCATGAGGGAGAAGGAAGAATTGAAGAAGAGATTTTGGGTTAAATAATAATTGGGTTCCCAATTAGAAATTTCTAGTTATAGAGAGTGATCTTGTTAGGTTTGGATTTTGGGTGTTGGGCTAATTAATATTATTCAATTAAACAAAATCCATCATTATTATTTATTAAACATTAAAAAAACCTTTATTTGAGGTGATTATTGTTATTTGGTTAAAAGATTAATTAGTTACTTGAGACTAACTCTGCATATATTGAGATAATAATGGTGGTGTTATTGTCACACTCACATGGTATGCTTCAATGTACTGTTCGTACTAACTCTTAATGTGACCTTATCATGATTCCAGACATTGCTATCCACATTTCTTATTTGGCACTACTCTCCTTAATTAATTAATTTGCTTGCATCAAAATGAAATATTATTGTTTACATAAAATAATATACATTTATTTAAATTAAAATAATAAATTATCTTTCCAGTCTTTTGGTCATTTATTCTGAAAACGAAACATATTTATAATTTAAGTAGTTGGTCTAATATCGCAAGGACTTCTTTCACTTATATATAGAGACTATTTATACTAGTTACTTGATTAATTAATGACTGAGTATGAATTTTCAAATTATAAATAAATACCTTCACTACAATATTTCTGTCAGATGCCGACGGTTTCTTCGTGACAAAAAATCGCCGCTAAACGATTAGCGGCGATTTTGAATTCATACTAAAACCGCCACAAAAAATTAATTAGAATAGACAATTTAATATCGCTGTTGAATATCAGAGTTCAAATTATTGATCTTATTGCTGCTAATTAAAAAACAAGTTTAGCGACGATTGTTCTAGCGTTTGAACAAAATCACCCCTAAATCGTTTACTGACATCCGTATAGGCGGCAGTTTTAAAATTATCGGTAACTATTTAGCGGCGGTTTTCGGTTTCTAGAAAACTGCTGCACGATCTGATGGAAATCTTGTAATGTTTGTCCTTCGGAGAAATACTAGTGAGGTAATGAAAATAAAATATTTACTCGTATAAAAACAATTCTACACGTACAAATACATAATAGACAAAAAAAAATAAATAAATACAAATACAAATACATAAGGCTAGCTGAGAGCCTGAGATAACTAGTAATTTGTAGCTTTTACAACATAGTATGATTACATTTATAACGGTAATATTAGATATACCATTGTACATATTATTTAGCAATACGGAAAAATATAAACAATAGCACAGAAATATAAATTTTTCTGTGCTAATATTTATATTTTTTCATGTTGCTAAATGGTGTGTATAGATGTATTCAGTTGTACACATAGATTAATTTTAATTATAAAATCACCAGCTAAAACTAATGGACTCAAAATGTAGGTTTTCAGTTAAACCAGATGAGCAAATAGCTGCAACCTCTTGCCTCATTTTCCTTGGTCCTGAAGCAAGAACTCCCACGTTTAACCCTTTGATTTCAAATAGAATTTCTGCAGGTAAAATAAATAAATAAAATTATATTAAAATTTGCTATTTCATTTCATTTCACTCATAGAGGTGGGCCATAATTGTAGGTAGAAATTAAATTATAAATTATCAAGTTCACTTCTAATAATAAATTCATTTCTATATATGCATCTTCTTGTTTAATTATAAAAGACAAAATCCAAAAGCCATATAGAATTTATATATACAAAAGAAATAATCTATGATAAACTCTTTTCAATTGGTTTATTTATGATAAATTTGTCACTTTTAAATTCTATAAGATAGTTTTAGCCTCTTTATTTTAATTTTGTCAATAGTTATAGAGAAAGTATTCATAACTAAATAACAATTAGTAATAATCAATATTAGCCAAACTAAAAATAAAAATAAATTAAAATAATTATTACAAATAAATTGTCTATTTTTTTTTTTACCTGGCACTATCGATAATTATATTATTCATGTAAAAAATATAAAAGAGGCTTACTTCTTAGGTCAGGTCTTTCACCATAATGCACATTGGTAGCTTGAGCTAGTAACTGGCTTGGAAGGCTTTCCAATTCCACATCAATTCCTCCATTATTGTAAACAATTGAGCTTGGTGACACTGTTGGTGATGATGGTAACCCTTCCAAATGTTGAACTTGATTATTTGATTTCTTAGCACTTAATTTCTTGTTCCAAAGAACAGCTACACTAGCAACTATGGCTATGGACACACACATCACTAGTATGTTAAGGAAAGCCCTCAAAGGGTATGAGAATATTCTATTTGTGTTATGATCTTTGGGGAAAATGAAGTAACGTGTAATGATCCCAATTAAGATAAGAAAAATGATGAAAGAGCTTGAAATTATAGCTCCAAGCCAAAGCCAATTATTTGGGCCTAAAATGGGATATATTGGTGTGTCATTTGGATTAGGTTTGAAGAATATTGTTTGAAGGGTAATTTGGGAATTTGATTTGAACTCCTTGTCTCTTGTGATGTAGGCTTCAATTTGTAATTCCAAATTGGAAATTTCAAATGGGGTGCAAGAATTTGGGAGGATCAAGTCTAACATTGAGAGAGATGAAGTGTTCTTGAATGCACAAATTAGGACTATTTTTGGGGTTTTGTACTTGAATGTGTTGCTAAGATAAATTAGGTCTCTAATGATGGAGATAAAAGGGGTAATGCCACTTCCTCCACTAACCATAACAAGTGAATCATTCCTGATACAATAAAAAAGTAAAAAGAAAAAAAATGTGTTAGTGATTTAATTAAGAGAAACTAATAAGGGTATGCTAGCTTAATTGGATTGATCAGCTTTTATTTTTTAATTTAATGTTCATTATTGAAACTAATGAGTTTTGCTAATGATATGATTATACCTTAAATAATTGGTTGATGGAGGTCCATAAGGGCCTTCAACGGATACACCAATGTGATCAATTGGAGAAGGTGTTGAAAGCATTTTGTACAGCTTTTGGGACCAAGTTCCTTCACTCTTAATAACAACACTAAGCTTTTCTGGCTCCAATTTGCTACTTGATGTAATAGTGAATGGATGCCATTGTAGCTTTGATATGCTTGGTATATTTATGAACATAACACTTGTGGGAGTGTAACTTAACTCTGCCAAAAAAAAAAATAAAGAAAAACAATAATGACACATACACTACATTAATTTTGATGTACTAAATTATTTAGGTAACATATACTTTGAAATTAAAAAAATAAATAAAAAGACAAATTGTATGTGATATTAGAGACATAAAATAAATACAAGAGACAGAGAATTTATGTATCTTACACACAAAATTTGTGTCTTGAGACAAAGACTCTCTTGTAAATCTGTCTCCAAATCTAAACATATGTTGGTGTTTTTCTATCATTTTATATTTATTTTTCTTATCTCAACCATATATTAAATGCAATTTAAAAAATATAATATTATTTAAGAAAACAAATATAGAATTTAACAAAATATCTAAAATAAATTTGGTCAAACATTTTTGTTCACTCTTCTAAAACTAAATAAAGGCAATAAAAATTATACCGTTTTGTCTTTGTTTTATTAACCCTTTATTATTAGTGTCTTAAGGAAGACATATATTGTAGCGATTTCTATAACAACCATCGACAAATCTTCCAATATTTCTAGGTTAGCAGTAGTTTTTTTAAAATCGTCACAAAATGCTTCTAACAGATCAATTCTTTAGTAAACGCTTAGTACTATCTATTTAGTGGCGGTTTCATAAAACCATCCCTATCAGCTAAAATTGTTGTTGTATAAGGATATTGACAATGCTATCAGTTACTTAATTACTTACCATGGGTTTTAGAGAAGTTGAGTTCTAGGGTTTCACAAGGCAAGAGACGAGCAGAAAGCAAATGAACTTGGGTTCTTGATTGAAGAAACCTTAGGAAACGATCAACCATGAAGATGTAGAAACCAGGGAGCATGATGCATGCAAAGGAAATGCCAACATGGAAGATGAAGAAGACCATGAAGAGTATGTAGAGGTAATGAGTATAGAAGAAGAGCTCAAAGAATTTTCTTCTAATCCGTGGGATTGTTGCAATCCATAGGATCAAACCACATACCCATGCTATCTCTCCTGCCACATTTGATATCCCAACTTTGTCCCATTTCACTGTCTACTTAGAAGAACAAGAAGAAGAAGAAAAAAAAAAAGAGTTAGTTGGATATAACGGTCTCATGAGCGAAATCGGGCAAAGAGTAAAGACTGTAAAAAATTTTTTACTCTTCATTCGACTTTACTCTTTATTGTAGTATTACTCGCCTTGTTTAATTTCCAATATTCCACCACATACAAACAATAATAGTCTTTATCAAGAAAAGTTAGTAGTCCACTCTTTCTCCTCATAATTGTTTAGATTATTAATTAATTTCTATGAAACTAGTATAATCATTATGTTTGTTTATTTAGGTAATTTTTTTTACAATTATCTATCATAAATTTTTAGTTATTTTTTTAAAAAACCATTTAAATTTTTTATGATCGTTAAAACAGATAACCGAATTAACCACTCGACCAACTCAAGTTGGTTAGATATAGATATATGAAATTTAATATTAACCATATATCAAAATTTATTACTTCTTTTAATAATTCCTTAATATAATTATCCATATTATTCAAATGAATGGGAGCATAATAATAAAATTAAAATAACCTCGGAAGTTTGGTTGGTGGCAGCCCAAAAAATGATGTAGAGGATGCCATGGGCAGTGAAGAAAGTGAGAACCAAATGTCCAACCCAAATATGGTACTTAATGCAACTCTCAGAGGTGAGGCCAAGAAGTGGAAGCACGGGCGAGGCACGTGACACTGGAAAAAACAAGAATGCCAAGCACATGTTACCAAGCAAACCCAATCTCAGTGCTGCATCCTCCAGTTTGGATTCCCATCTGCCAACACATCAACCATCAAGATTTCAAGATACATATGTCAAATGATAAAAATATATAAATATATTATATTTGATATTTAATTTTATTTGATATATTTTTCTATATACATATATATTAAAAATTAACAATTATTATTATATTTCTGTACACTTTTATATTTGTATTGAAGAATGCATCATATTTTATTTAATATTTAGGTTGAAATAGTTTTTTTTTAAAAAAAATCATGATTGTTATTATATATGATGAACTTATGAGTTTTTGTATTTTGTAATATTTTATATTTTCCCTGATGAATAATATTAAACTAAAAAGGAATAATAATAACAAATTAAAAAATTATATATATATAATGTACAAATAATAACAATAATGGTTGAAAATAATAATGAAAATTCTTACACTTTTTCACCAAATTCTGCTGCTGATTTTTGTGTGATAGTAGCAAAGTCGTTGCGCAAGTAAGTAGCAAAGGACCAAATTATGAGTGCAATGAACATTAACAACAATGCAACCTCTGTTCCAGAAACAATCCCAAGAGGCCCTTTTACAATAAATGGATTCTTCCATTGAGTAATTACCCTACCTCCTTTATCTTCATTATTATTGTTACATCTGATAGTAAAAAAAATAATACAAATTATTCATTGAGAAAAAAAATCAACTATTAGAAATATGATTAAACATTGTATTTTAAATCCTCATCTTATACTGAATTTTTTTATAATAAAATAAAAACAGTATTATTATTAAAGGCTAATCATAATTTTGGGTCATTTTAACAATAATTTGTAAGGAAAATGATTTGGAATAATAGGTGAGAATTAATGGGAGTTAGAGAAAAATTAAAAAAGAATCAGAAAAAAAGGAAAATAATAATTCTATTGACGTTGAATTTCAAAAACGGAGAGAACATATAATCACCAAATTCATTACACTTTTGCTCCTAACATAATAATTATAAATATATATTTTATAAAAAAATTTTACTCTCTAGAAATTTCCTTATTAAAAGAAAAAAAAAAGATAGAGATATATGACCAAGTATAACATTTAGTGAATATTAGATAAATATTATTAGTGATGATGATTATTACCTATCCATGTTGGAATCATTTGCTTTTTTGACTATATGGAGGTAGATACATCCAATAGAAGCTATGAACAATATTGGAAAAGTGTACATCAAAAGTGTTGTACCTGCAGTAGTTAATTATATATAAAGGGTTAATTTTAGGGTGAAGTGATTTTTACGTGAAGAGAATAAATAGTATTATAAGAATATATACTTTTATTTAAAAAAATTAATAAAAATAAATTACCCATTATTCACGTAATATTTATATTAAAGTAAATTTTTATAATTTTTTCACTAGCATGCATCATATATAAGATCATGCATGCATGATGAAATGAATGCAAACAAATTATTAAATACTGAAAATAATAATAATAATAATAATAATAATAATAATAATAATTAAAAAAAATTACCCTGTGAACCAAAATAGGTTGAAGTATTTGTCTTTGCTCTGAGATGAGGCAGCCATTTTTTTCTGAAAGTACTTGTGGGTGTCATTATCCAAATGAAAATCCAACCAAGAAGAACAACCAACACCAAAACTCTTATTGCAAATAGAATCATGTCATATTTCTTTTGAGAAGGAGACCTTTTCACCATTTCTTGATCACCCATTTTTTTTCCTCTCTTAAATATATATGTTAACTCAAGAGAATGTAAAATATCTATATATGCTTCTTTAATTTAGAGAGAAAAGATGAGTCTCTAATGATGAGGAGAATCTGAGTGAAAGTTCAAGTGTATATATAGTATAAGAATCAAGGTTATAATAATAGTATTATGGAATGAACAATAAGTACAAATTAAATTCAACTATATAGGAATATTTGATTGGGACAGAAGAGAAGAAGAAAAAATTTTAAAAAGGAAGAAAGAAGCATGGTTCATGTGTCCCCATAATATGTGATGTAGAAATAATCCACAAATTATTAATGTTGCATCATAGTATCATGCACAAACCATGCATTTATGTGGATGAAAGAGTTGACAATATTGGATTATTGATTGTATATTTAGAACTAAATAATTTCTTTCTGTATGTTTGTAAATTAAAATAATTGTAGTTAATTTTCAATTATTCTTATTATGTCACCTCCCAAATAAGAAAAGGGAATTAAGTTGGTCAAACAAGGTAACATTATTCATGCTTGTGCCTGGAATATGAAACCATGCATTTTGAGATAATAATACATTATCTATGTTTCCCATCTCGCTAGAATAATTATATTTCAACACTTTATTCGACTTAAAGCTGAGAAAACTACAAAAATTAAAGAATTTAAGCTTAAACGTAGTCCTAAACTCCTAATAACTTCTAATAATAACAAATTTTTTTTTTCTTTTTAGTTTTTAGCTAAAGGCTCCGGACTTTTTGAAGAGCACCAAAACCAAAAAGGAATGTAGCATGTTTTAATTAACTAAATCTGGAAATTAATAAACACATGCGACATCAATTATTTGTTCTGGTCTAAACTTTCTTATATGAATATGTACATTATTTTTTTTTTTTGGTTAAAATTCAATTTTGCCTCGAAATTTGAATCGTAATTCAAAATATCTTGAAATTTATAATTACTCAATTTAGACTCCGAAATTTAAAATTATGACTCCTATTGACCCTCAACTCCATTTTCGTTAATGATGCACTGACGTCGATTGTCAAGTGACAACGTAACAGTAGATTATAATTTGGGTGCAAAGAAATAATGTCCAAAAAAGATTATGGTATTTTTTATTTTGAGTTTTTGATGAACATGAGTAAGTGAAAAATGAATTTGGAGGACCAATGTTAGTTACGATTTCAAATATCAGGGTCTAAATTGAATAATTATAAATTTCAAAGGTCATTTTGAGTTACGATTTCAAATTTTAGGATCTAAATTGAATAACTATAAACTTTAGGGATCATTTTAAATTACTATTTAAATTTCTGGAGTTAAATTAAATTTATTTTTTTAATTACTTCATGAGTAGGGTGGTAAATATTCTTATAACCAAGTTTCAACTAAATCTACATAAACTATTTTTAAATAATAAAAATATTTTAAAAAGAAATACAGAAAAATTTACAACAAATACAAAAATTGAAAAAATTAAAATTTCTTAGAAAAAAAAGAATTCTTTTTTTTTTATAGAAATCTAGAAAATAAAATAGGTAAGAAGAAGAATAATAACGCAAAATCACACTCACAATTGGATAAAAAAAATTATTTGAGGTGATTATTGTTATTTGGTTAAAAGATTAATGAGTTACTTGATACTAACTCTATATATATTGAGATAATAATGGTGGTGTTATTGTCACACTCACATGGTATGCTTCAATGTACTGTTCGTACTAACTCTACTTAATGTGACCTGATCATGATTCCAGACATTACTATCCACATTTCTTATTTGGCACTATTCTCCTTATTTTATAATTTAAGTAATTGTTCTTTTACTTATACATAAGACTATTTATACTAGCTACTTGAATAATTAAATTTTCAAATTATAAATAAACACCTTCACTGTAAGATTTCCATCAGATGTCGGCCATTTTTTCGCGGCAAAAATAGACAATAATTTATTTAGCGGTATTTTAAAACTGTCGCTAAATATCAGGAGTTCAAATAGTTGGATCTTATAAAATTGGTTTAGTGATAATTGTTCCAACGGTTGAACAAAATTGGCCTTAAATCATTTACTGACATTCGTATAGGCGGCGATTTTAAAACTGTCGGTAACGATTTAGCAACGATTTTTAAAAAATTGTCGCGATCTGACGAAAACTTTGTAGTCTTTGTCCTTAATGAGACAATGAAAATAAAATATTTACAAATAAATAAAAGACCAAAAAAATACAAATACAAATTCATAAGGCTAGCTGAGATCCTGAGATCATCACTAGTAATTTGTAGCTTTTACAACATAGCATGATTATAATTATAAAATCACCAGCTAAAACTAATGGAATCAAAATGTAGGTTTTCAGTTAAATCAGATGAGCAAATAGCTGCAACCTCTTGCCTCATTTTCTTGGGTCCTGAAGCAAGAACTCCCACGCTTGACCCTTTGATTTCAAATAGAATTTCTGCAAGTAAAATAAATAAATAAAATTATATTAAAATTTGCTATTTCATTTCATTTCACTCATAGAGGTGGGCCATAATTGTAGGTAGAAATTAAATTATCAAGTTCACTTCTAATAATAAATTCATTTCTATATATGCATCTTCTTGTTTAATTATAAAAGACAAAATCCAAAAGCCATATAAAATTTATATATACAAAAGAAATAATCTATGATAAACTCTTTTCAATATGATAAATTTGTCACTTTTAAATTCTACAAGATAGTTTTAGCCTCTTTATTTTAATTTGGTAAATAGTTATTGAGAAAGTATTAGTACTAAATAACAATTATTTAATTAATATTAGTCAAACTAAAAATAAAAATAAATTAAAATAATAATTACGAATAAATTGTTTAATTTTTTTTTTATTACTTAGCACCATCAATAATTATATTATTCATGTAGAAATATATAAAAGAGGCTTACTTCTTAGGTCAGGTCTTTCACCATAATGAACATTGGTAGCTTGAGCTAGTGACTGGCTTGGAAGGCTTTCCAATTCCACATCATCAATTCCTCCATTATTGTAAACAATTGAGCTTGGTGATACTGTTGGTGATGATGATAACCCCTCCAAATGTTGAACTTGATTAATTGATTTCTTAGCACTTGATTTCTTGTTCCAAAGAACAGCTACACTAGCAACTATGGCTATGGACACACACATCACTAGCATGTTAAGGAAAGCCTTCAAAGGGAATGAGAATGTGTAATTTGTGTTATGTTGTTTTTTGGGGAAAATGAGGTAACGTGTAATGATCCCAATTAAGATAAGAAAAATGATGAAAGAACTTGAAATTATAGCTCCAAGCCAAAGCCAATTATTTGGGCCTAATATGGGATATATTGGTGTATCATTTGGATTAAGTTTGAAGAATATTGTTTGAAGGGCAATTTGGGAATTTGATTTGAACTCCTTGTCTCTTGTGATGTAGGCTTCAATTTGCAACTCCAAATTGGAAATTTCAAATGGGGTGAAAGAATTTGGGAGGATCAAGTCTAACATTGAGAGAGATGAAGTGTTCTTGAATGCACAAATTAGGATTGTTTTTGGGGTTTTGTACTTGAATGTGTTGCTAAGATAAATTAGGTCTCTAATGATGGAGATAAAAGGTGTTATGCCACTTCCTCCACTAACCATAACAAGTGAATCATGCCTGATACATACAATAAAAAAGTAATATATATATATATATATATATATATATATATATATATATATATATAT